>JAAAWM010011106.1:0-62049 GCA_036873465.1 Thinopyrum obtusiflorum
TAACTAAATTGTTAATTAAGTTAATTAGGTAATTAGTCACTGACTAACTGGGCCCACTGATCTAATTAGTTAGTTAGCTTAAAATTAACTCTGTTTATACTAACAGAGACTGACATGTGGGTCCCAGTGGCCCCACATGTCAGGTTTGACCTGGTCAGCCGACCAGTTGACTGCTAACGTCACCGTTACCTCATGCTGACGTCACACATATACTGTTCTGGATAATGCTGATTAGATAAATAAAATAAATAATTCCAGAAAATGTCTAAAACCTTTGAAAAATCATAGAAAATTAAACCGTAGCTCAGATCGAAAAACTTTATATATGAAAGTTGCTCAGAACAACGAGACGAATCCGAATATGCCCTCCTCATACCTGTCACATGCCTCTAGCATGATAAACATGGAACTTTTCCCTCCGTTTCATCTGTTCGATAATCACCCGGAGCTGGGAGAACACTCCCGGATACTTTCCCGCTCCTACTAACTTGCGTAGTACTGCATTAGGGCACCTCTCGAATAACATGCTGCCATGACATGCTTCTGTGATTGTATTTGTTTGCCTTTATTTATTGTTTCTTCCCCTATTCTCTCTCGATAGACCCCGAGACCGATGATGACCCGATGATCGTCTACCTCGTCGAAGACCCGTTGGTGTTTGCAAAGCAACCAGGCAAGCACCCCCCCTTGAGCATGCCTATATCGCCTATTCTTTCTCTCTTATGCTTGCATTAGAATTTGTTGCTGCTACTACTTATCATATTTCTGATGCATAGCCTGTTTTTGTAACTACTGTTGGTACCTACCTACTTATCCTAAACTGCTTAATATAGGCTGGATAGAGACCCACCAGAGACCCCACTTTGACCTAATTGCCCCCGCTGGATTATCAGATGACTCGATTAGCATGATCGACAACCAGGCCCCGGCACCGCACATCACCCCCTTAGTTGTACGACACTGCAGCGTTACTATCGAGTGCCGAGGGTGATACCTCGTTTAGCACTTCTGATGTTAACTCTGTACAGTAGCTATTCGGTCGTGGTCATCGAGGGTGATTCCTCCTTCACCACTTCCGATAATGATGCCGTCGTGCAACACCTCAAATGTGAACCTCGAGGGTGATTCCTCCTAAGTTCACCTTGACGACTACATCAGGTGGAATCCGTCGAGAGTGATTCCTCAGTTTTCCCCCTGGTGTTTGGACACACAGTTACTATGACTTTAACCATGAACCATGATAAAGTTGGGTCGACCCTGAGGGGTACCCGAGCGAGCATAAGATGCGAGTGATGTGGAGACGGGTTGACCTGGAGGGTGCCCGAGAGATAATTACGAGGCGTGGCCGGGCATTCTTAGCCATTGCCACAAGTCCTCGAGACGGGGCGACGGGGTCACATCGATCGTGAGTCTCTGCTCGTCGCCGCACTACCAAAACACTAACGATTTGGATATTTGGTCCGAGTGGGCCTCTGGCCCGATAGCACTAACCATCACGCCGGAAAGTTATGGGCACTCTGCATCGTATGCATCAGCCGAAAGCTCTGTCAGACGTCCAGTTCAGCATGGCGGCTGGGTCGGATCGTGTCGATGGCGCTGGTATCCACCCTACTCGCAACGACCCGGAGTGCACAGGGCGATGGCCCAAGACCCCTGAGCGCTTAGGATATAGACCGACGGGGACCTCTCTGCTGAGCTCTAGGTAGAGCTGCGGTGTGTCGTTTGGCCGAGGCCGGGCATGACCCAGAAAAGTGTGTCCGGCCGGAGTTAAGCGAGCGTGGTGGGTAAGTTGGTGCACCCCTGCAGGGAAGAACTAATCTATGCATAGCCGGATCCTTGGTAACGGACGCTCGGAGTTGTATCCCAATCGATACAACTAGAACTGGATACTTGTGATGAGAAATGGATAGTATGGCTCTGGGATTGCTTTCTCGCAGGGAGTCGAGGAAGGATCTCTGGGCGAGGTTGATAACGGATAGTATGGCTCTGGGATTGCTTTCTCGCAGGGACTGGAGGGAGGATCTCTGGGTGAGGTTGATAACACTACTATTACTTTATATTATGATTTTCTGTACTCTTCTAAATGCTGCAAGATGCTCGAAGATACTTGAAGATGCTGAAGATGCTAGTCTTCGATAGGACTAGGCCTTCTCTCTATTCTGGCATTTCTGCAGCCCAGTCCACATATATAGCCTTTCTTTGATAATGTTGCATATGTAGTGTAGATCCTTGCTTGCTGAGTACTTCGGATGAGTAGCCACGGTTGCTTTGCTTCCTCTTTTTCCCCATATCCGTTTGATGCAACCAGATGACGGAGCCCCTGAGACAGCTGCCCCCACCGACGACTACTACTACTACACCGAGGATGGATACTACTACGAGCTGGCGAGACGACCAGGAGTAGGTTCGGAGGGTCCCAGGCAGGAGGCCTGCGCCTTTTCGATCGTAGTGTTTTCTTTTGCCCCGCCTTTTACAGGACTATTTGTTTTATTTTTTATATCTGTACTCAGATATCTGATGCTTCCGCTAACGCTTGTAAGCGAGCTTATGTATTCGAGCCCTTGAGGCCCCTGGCTTGTAGTATAAAGATTGTATTATTTTAATTTGTGTTTAGAGTTGTGTTGTGATATCTTCAAGTGAGTCCTTAGGCTTGATCGTGTGCATTTGCGTGTATGATTAGTGTACGATTAAGCCGGGGGCGTCACAGGGGGTTGTCGACGCGGGGCCGGAGGCTTCATGCTGGTGTTGTTGTGGCGACGCCGCTCAAGTTCTCATCTTTTGTTGGACGCTCATGATTACAGGCGCTTGTCATCGGCCAATCTGGCAGGGGATAGGGTTCCCCTCTCGGGATTGCCAGTGGTGGCGTGAGCTCAGTTCTAATCACTGTGAACTTGGTGTCGTCTCTCAACTTGTCGTCTCGAATGCCTTCCGTCTTCGGCAGCTTGGCATGTAGTTGCTTCTTCTTGTTTACAGATGTCAAGCAGTGTCGAAACTTCCCTTGGCTGAGCTCGTTATAGTTTGGTGGTGGTGTCCTGGTGTGGTCTTCCGGATGGCAATAGCGCTGGTCTCACTTTATTCCTCGGGTGGGCGTCTCCACCTTTCGATGAATCGGCGCTTTTTGTGTCAGGGCGAGGGGGCAAGGTGCCCCTTCTGAGGTGGAGGAGATCGACACCGATGAAGCTAACAATGGCGCTCCTCCAGCTACTAGATGCTTCTTCCCTAAGCTATGGTTGGTGTCCTGCGTGGTGATTTGCTCGCTTTGCAGGGCTTCTCCGACTTCCAGCTGCATTAGTGCTTTAGTTTTTCATGTCTTTGCTAGTAGTTTGTCGTAGCTTGTTAGCTATTTACGCAACATCATGTATCTTCTCGTTGTTTCTTTTTTCCTTTGGTTTCAGCTTTGTTCGATGTAATCCTTTACACAGTTTATGTATCTTCTCGTTGTTTCTTTTTTCCTTTGGTTTCAACTTTGTTCGATGTAATCCTGACCGGTTGAAGACTTTGTTAATTCAAAGCCGGGCTCTGTTTGAGCCTTTGTTCTAAAAAAGATGGCCTCTTCAAAGGGAGGTATTATTCTGCTGCACCTAAATTCCGCATAAGTCAAATTGTGTTCGTTTGAATTAGACAAGATCCAATTAGCAGTTGCATAATCTCAGTAATTTAATCTAACAATTTCATCCCAAATTCCGTTATCAGAAATTAACACCTACAAGGTTCAGAAAAAAAGAAAGGAAAAAGGAATATGCTTTGTCACGCTATAGGGGATGTCCTCGCATTTTTGGATGTTCGTAATTTCTGATAACTTGGTTATCGTAAAACTCTTAGGGTGTGTTTGGAAGCCAAAGTATTTTTGTGGTTTTTTAGGAATACTGTGGTTTCTGAAAAAACTTTGGTATTCAATACTTTGAGTCGTTTGGATGAAAAAAATACTGCAGTTCAACAAACCGGGGTATCTCTAAAACTGTGGTATTTTTGTTGTATATAGAAAAGAGGCCCCGACCTCTTTTTTCAAAACCGAGAAAGCGCTGACTGCTTGGTCTCTCTTGTGTCCAACTTCTGGCCATCAACGCATGTGATGCATAAATCGATAACTTGCCCATCGATACGTCCGGCTAAAGGCGGACATACACGTACACGAGTTGCAAACGTCGACCTTCAGCGCATGTGTTAACTACCTCGGTCTTTTTTTTTTTTTTGCGGGTGAAAAGGGATTTCTCATTACTCAAGGTGGCCTCTCCGCCGAGGCCAGACGTACAATAGACTCAATCCCCGAATGGAACCACACAGCGGTCCGGGGGGTCCTTCGCCCATAAGAGGCAAGTTCATGACTACATTTATTTTGTGAACGACAACAAAGAGTAAATGAGATCTCCCTTCCAGCGGCAGCCGCTATATCTCTAATCTCCTGAATGAGGGTGCGATGCACCGAACGATCCTCGGTCTTTGATTGATTACAAGAGATAATCATACTACAGATCCTAGCATCGAGGAGAACATGCTTGTGCAAGGCTGAATGCATACGGTGTCTATTAGTACAAGCTGGTCCCTGAGTGTAGCTGAATATGCATGCAACAACGTAACAGTCGATGCAAATCAAAGAAAACTGAGAAAAACTGCCACTTGCCAAACACCTCGGCAGTTTTATCCAAACTGAGAAAAACTATGATTTTTAGAAACTGAAGTATTTATTGCCCATGTATTGGAATACTTAGGTTTTGGAATACCATGGTTTTGAAAAAACGTTGTTGCCAAACTAGGCCTTAATTTTTGAAAACTCTTAATACACTGAACTTTGACAAACTTGGTCAATCTAGCAGGCATTCCTTTACTCGTTATCCCCATCATGAGGTCGATCCCATGAGCTCCTGTTCACCAACCGGCGGATGACACCATGAGACATGAGTAGCTGCTGCTGCTTATTTGTGAGGATATGACTCTAGCTGCGTTGCGTTCGTGGCATTTATTTTCACCTGTAGCTGCAGCAGTCATGCATACTGAGATGGCTGGAGATGGTGCTGTAGAACAGTCTTGTGCATCTTCCGCCCTGAAGGAGTTAATTGCAAGGCAGTACCACACTTCGGCACGTCGTAACGAATCAGTACCATTAGTCATTTTTTTTGCCATGCAGTACCAACTCTAAGCCTAAGTGTTAGTACAAAACAGTCTGACAACCGTATAAGCACGTACTGACCACGTATCTGACTGAGTGGCCCCACCTGTCAGGTGACATATGTTTTTTGCAGAAAAGCCCCTTGCACTACTATTAATCACGCACATGCCCTTTGCGGAAAACTAAAAATCTTGCGTAACCGGGAATCGAACCGTCGAACTGGCGCGTTACGGCCGCACCTCCCAGCCACTACACCAGTCTCATTCAGTTGTTAAAAAAGGATACTAAAGCCTTATATTCTTTCGTCTTTAAACAAATAAAATGGAACCAAAAATGATGCGGCCGCCACGATTCGAACCTGAGCCCGAGCCGGACCGAGAGCGCGCTCTATCCACTACAACACAGAGTTACTCGCATCCAGGTAGGGCATGCATGTTTTATATATGTCTGCATTAAACGGCTGCAGGACCATTTGCATAGCCAGGTTTTTTTAGACGAATGCAAATACTAATTAATTAAATAGGTGCACGCGTCTACAGCCACCGGCTCGAAATTGTTGTACATTTTAGATAAAATACCTTCACATTATTACATTACTAAACGTGCGGCAGGGCCCTTTTGCAAAAAAAATTAAAATCCGAAGATCTGAAAAAGGATAAAAGAAATCTGAAACAAAAAACACATAAATAATTTGAATTTATATATTTTATAAAAAAAGGTCATCGTATATTTAAAAAATGCTCAATGTATATACCAAAATTGTTCATCGTACATTAAACAATATATTTCATTGTGTATTTATACAACAATGCTCAGTGTGTATTTACCAAAAAATGTTGCACACTAAACCTATATAAAAAGCAATTGAAAAAAAATGAAAAACATGAAAACCCGAAGAATAATGAAGATCTGAAAAAGGATAAAAGAAATCCAAAACAGAAATATAGAATTTATATATTTTAGAAAGTTCATCATATATTTAAAAAATGTTCAATGTATTTAATAAAATTGTTCATCATATATTATACAATAATGTTAATTGTGATCCTAAAAAAATGTACATTGTGTATTTATACAATAATGTTCAGTGTATATTTGCAAAAAATATTGCATATTAAACCTATAATATATACAAAAGAAATGTAAAAAAAATGAAAACATGAAAACCCGAGTAATAACGAAGATCTGTAAAAAGATAAAAGAAATCGAAAAAAATACTTACAAAATAAGGGGAAAGGTCAGGACGTGTCCGAACTAGATATGCCTCGAGCATGTGCGTGGCTTGTTGGTTAGGGTGCGCGCGCGGTAAGAATTTCGGGCAGGATCGCATCCTGATGCAGCATCATTTTTTCGTTTTATTTTATTTGCTCAAAGGTATAACAATATAAGCATAGTATCGTACTTGGAACAAGCCACCGAGGCTGGTGTAGCGGTCGGTCGTGCGCGCGTGACGCGGCAGGTCGCTGGTTCGAATCGCGCCCGCGCGGCATTATTTTTAGATTTCCATAAAGGGCATGTACGTGATTAAGTATAGCGCGAGGGGCTTTCCCAAAAAAACATATGCCATGTGTCGCCTGACAGGTGGGGCTACTCAGTCAGATGCGGCATTATTTTTAGATTTCCATAAAGGGCATGTACGTGATTAAGTATAGCGCGAGGGGCTTTCCCAAAAAAACATATGCCATGTGTCGCCTGACAGGTGGGGCTACTCAGTCAGATACGTGCTTATAGGGCTATGGCAAAAACATGACTAATGGTACTGATGCCGAAGTGTGGTAGTTCCCTGCAATTAACTCGCCCTGAAGAAGATTGACTCCTTGCAGCCTCTTGGTCTCCATGTCGACAGCAACCGCCCACACTTCACTGTCCGGGAGATGGTGCTTGGCCAAGAAGCAGACGACATTGCCTTCGTGCAAGCTCAACTTGGGCATATCCACGAAGAGGTGACCAAAACTCGGCTCGTCGTTCACCTCCAAAGCTTCAGGCCGCAGCAGCGCGTCCGGGAGATGGTGCTTGGCCAAGAAGCAGACGACATTGCCTTCGTGCAAGCTCAACTTGGGCATATCCACGAAGAGGTGACCAAAACTCGGCTCGTCGTTCACCTCCAAAGCTTCAGGCCGCAGCAGCGCGTCAATGCCGACGCCGTCAGCCACCGAGAGTTTAGAATCATAGAGCACGGAGTCCTTCTGCCAGGCATCCAGTTGGCGCCAAGGGCTCGTGGCCGTGGTGGTGGTGGTCCAGGTGGAAACGGCCAACCCGGGGAGGATGAGGGGTAGACCACCTCGACGAACCTGATGCGGATTGTGTCGCCCGACACGTCGAATGCGACGTCGCGAGGTTGCGGCCGGTAGTTGGTGCCCGGCTCAGGGTGTTCGCCGCGGTCAAGGACGTCGTTGCAGAAGAGGATGCCGTCCCACACGTCGACGAACGCCATGGCACCGCCGCCGTCAATCACGATCGCCTTGCCCGGCGTGTAGTGGCCAAAGTCGGCGGCCTCGTCTGTGTGTGGCGATAAGACGGGCTTCTTGGCGGTCCAGGCTGGCGTCTCGGAGCTGAAGAGGTAGAGTTCGAACTCTCCTTGCTCCTGCATGGCTAGTGCAGCGACGTGGTAGCCTCCGCCTCCGCAGCCGCCATGAGACAGGAGGCCGACCGCACATATTTCGTCGACCAAGCGCGTGCCGCTTGGTTGCAGGATCAGATCGAGCGAGGGGCGGCACAGGCGCCGCCGCCGGGCTGGTAGATGTAGTATTCTAGGAACGGCCATAGCTTCATGCGTACGGCGATGGTGAGGAGGACGAGGCCGCCGTGCGCGGAGAGGACGAGAGGCTCCTCGGTGAAGTGGGTGCCGGTGGCCCAGGCGAGCACGTAGGAGACGCGGGGCCGGCGGGGGACGAACAAGGTGGCCTGGATGGCCTTGGCGCGGTTCCTGTCGTCCGGGTCGGTGGTGTGGTACCTGGCGGTGGTGGCGTTTGTGCGCTCGCCGGAGAAGGGCTTGCTGTGAAGAAGGCAGCTCTTGGGGGGGTCGGCGGCGGCGCCGGCGTCGACGTCGGGCGGAGTCAGCGAACCCAGCGAAATCCGCGCCTCACGAGCATGATGCGCATCCATCCTAGCTAGCTTCGTCTGGACTGGATTGGATTGGAATTTCTCTCGCATGGATCTTGACGATCGCCAGACAGATCGGTTGGGGTTTTGAACCGTACATGATGCATGCACGTGGCTTGACTAGCGCACGTAACGAAAGGAATGTATGCATAAACGGATATTCCTTTTTCTTCAGGCCAGGTTCGAACCGTACCAGCGTTTTTTTTTTAGTATTTCCGTGCCGACGTTTTTTTAGGTATTTGAAAAATAGTATTTTTTGCTAGAAATCACAGATTTAACATTTAGGGTGTTACAAATGTCACAGTTTTTTTTTTTGCATCGATACAAATGTCACAGTTTTACAAACCGTTGTATTCACAATACCGTATTTTTTTAGTATTTGAGAAAGAGCTCTTCACCTCTTTTTTTTATAGAAGCAAGAAAGAGTGTGGGGGTTTAAAAACTGGATTATTCATTGTCTAAGATTGAAATGCCAAGGCTGCATTTGGCAGCTAAGTATTTCTCGAATTTTTGAAAAATATACCTTTTTTTTCCTGAAATAACAGTTTATAAACCTTTTATGCCTTAGGTATCAACAAATACCACATCCTAATAAAACGTAGTATCTCCAATACTGTAGTATTATCGCAGTATCTTAAAAAGAGGTATTGACCTCTTTTTTATAAACCAAACTAGTTTTGGCAGACTGGACTATTCATTTCCGAAACAGAATATTGAGGTTCTACATTACCACAGTTTTAAATATACATTGCACCCAAACTAATCATGATGTTTTAGATACTAAGGTTTTGAAAAGACTTTGGCTAAATTAAGTATAATTGATTTTTTGACGACACTCGCCCGGGCTGCATTCATTTATTTCAACGGATCTGCTAATTCAGTTAGTTAAATATATCAATCAAGTTATATGATAATGCACATCTCTTATTTCATCATTGGAAGCCATTTTGGTCATTACAGAACGACAGATAGACATATTGTAAGCTGAAGTAGGGGTTGTTTGGTATTAGTAGCAAGTTGAGGTGGCTTTCGGCAAAACTGTTTTCCCAAGCTCGGAAATAGAGATTTGGAGTTTTTCTGTTCTTGATTGAGTTTCTAGAGTAGGGAGAGAAGTGAGGCCTTTTGATCTACAAATACATCCAAATTTGAGTGTTAAAAATGACGATTTGAAGCTTCTGCCTTGTACTTGATTTTTTTTTTTTTTTGCGGGGAGCCTTGTACTCGATTCATCTCTACAGTGGAGGGTTGCTCGCCGTCTATCCTTTGATTTCGTGTTTCTTTTGTCATATTGACTGCTTTTCAAATGCTTGCTTGCTATTCGGACCTGTTGCTCAAGTATAGTTTGATTGGGTTGATATTGGAGGCATGACATACATGAATTTTTTGATACATTGACGCTTATGTTGGGGTATTAATGTTGTTGTGAGCTGCTCTCTCGTGTATATTGTTATGGTGAATGATATAGCTTGGTGTTTGTGGATTTTATTATATGGTTCAGATTTCTGCATGCACTCAAGGTATTTGTGAAATGCATTAGAAGAACTAGCACGCTATTTCGGTCGCTTCTGCCGCCCCTCTACGCCCACAGATTATAACCATATGATTTTACACGAAGATTCGATATCTCAAAAAACAAACAGAAAATTCAAAAATAAAATCCACAAGAACAACCGCGTAAAATTGATGTCGTTAATTGTGGTTTAACTATTTCTCAATCAATTAAGAATGAGCAAATCCGCTAAAACTACTAAGCACTACTTTGGGGGGGGGGGGGGGGGGGGGGGGGGGGGGGGGGGGGGGGGGGGGGGGGGGGGGGGGGGGGGGGGGGGGGGGGGGGGGGGGGGGGGGGGGGGGGGGGGGGGGGGGGGGGGGGGGGGGGGGGGGGGGGGGGGGGGGGGGGGGGGGGGGGGGGGGGGGGGGGGGGGGGGGGGGGGGGGGGGGGGGGGGGGGGGGGGGGGGGGGGGGGGGGGGGGGGGGGGGGGGGGGGGGGGGGGGGGGGGGGGGGGGGGGGGGGGGGGGGGGGGGGGGGGGGGGGGGGGGGGGGGGGGGGGGGGGGGGGGGGGGGGGGGGGGGGGGGGGGGGGGGGGGGGGGGGGGGGGGGGGGGGGGGGGGGGGGGGGGGGGGGGGGGGGGGGGGGGGGGGGGGGGGGGGGGGGGGGGGGGGGGGGGGGGGGGGGGGGGGGGGGGGGGGGGGGGGGGGGGGGGGGGGGGGGGGGGGGGGTTGGCTGGCGCGACCATCCTGACGCCCTGGACTGTCACGCGGCAAAAATGACAAATTTGACCTATGGACGAAATCAAATCACAGAATGAACTGCCCGTGAAACTATTTCACGTGGCTGACCTTTTTGTGTGACGCCCGACACGAAGGCGCCACACTACACTGTGCAACGTCTCACAGATAGGCGCTACACGCCTGGCCAGCGTCGCACCAGTGTGATACGAAAATTACTAAGTCAGTGTGCAGCGCCTGAGAGCTAGGCGCCACACTATACAGTGTAGCGCCTAGCTTCTAGGCGTTGCACTAGTGGTTGCTTCATTTTGTAGTGCAACCACTAGTGCAGCGTCTGAGAGCTAGGCGCCACACTATACAGTGCAGCGCCTAGCTCTTAGGCTCTGCACAATGACTTAGCAATTTTTAGGCAGTCTGGGGTGCAACGCTGGCCAGGCGTGTAGCGCCTATCTGTGAGGCGTTGCACAGTGTAGTGTGGCGCCTTCGCGTCGGGCGTCACACAAAAAGGTCATCCGCGTGAAATAGTTTCACGGGCAGTTCATTCTGTGATTTGATTTCGTCCACAGGTCAAATTTGTCAAATTTGCCCCGTCACGCTGGTGGAGTCGAAGATGGCCATGTGAACGTTCTTGCTGTCGAGCAACGTTAGCTGCTTCACGCTCACGCCCTTGGACTGTCTAATGTCCAGTGTCTGCAAGTGCACGTACTTACAGCGCCCGTCACAAGGAAACCGAACCCACTCGCATTGCAAAGAAAAAAACAAAGAAAAGGTCATGTCATCACTCACCGTGGGGCCCTGCCCGGTGCACCTGCCGGACTTCTTGCACGCCCAGTACTCCTGCCCCTGCCCGTCCAACGTCCCGCCGCGGAGCGCCATGCCGTCGGCGTGGTGGAACATGATCCACGCCTGCTATCCACGGTCGGGGGCGCGAAGACGGTGCCGTTGCGGTCGATGGCCACGACCACGCCGGCGCTCCTGCAGGGGCCCTTGAAGTAGGCCTGGCTGAGAAGGAACCTGCCCGTCGGCACACGCTACACAGGCCGGGAGCCGGAGTGCCCTGTGTCGTTGCACGCCGCGCCTCACGCGGCCAAGAACGCCCCCGCCGAGTCCGCCCCGCCGTCGGGCCTCGCGCCGTAGTCGACGACATTGTACTCCGCCTCCACTGCCGTCAACGCCACCAATGCCATCAACGCGACCAACAGTAGCGACAGCCTACGGCCGCTCATCCTCTCGGCCTTCTGTTTCGGCGATTGGGCGATATCTCCGTGAGTTTATGATGATGATGATTCAATTGGGTGGGTAATTGTGGTATTGCAACCCTGCGTTCATGGCATTAATATGCAGCTGCGGATTGAGATTGACGGGGGTACGTTGCTAATCGTGGATTTGAGTGTTTAATTACGTCACGGCAAAGCACCATAAAAAAAGGTGTGCGTCGCGTGTCCTGCAACACAACGATAAACGCGAGGATAAACGGGCTGTCAGTTTGCCGCTTTGACTCTTGGAAGATCAATCAATAGGCTAATAATAGTAAAATCTAGAAAAACAATTAATAAGAATTAAACAAGAAGCAAACCGTCATCCGCCTGCTTCGAGGATTGGTCGTGTCTCGGCGTCTTCCCACTCGCTTGCTGCCCGTTCCACGGCGCGACCACTGGTCTACGTAGGTCTGGCTGCAGCAACGACCTCTGCTCAAGTGCTCATCCGCAAGCTTATTCATCTCATCCCCAATTCCTAAACTCCCCTGGGTAAACAAAAACACTCAAGGTACTTCTCGATTTGGTTTGCCTTAACCTCTCCGGTGCATATTCCTTAATTGATTCCTTGCTGCGTTTTGTGCCAAAAATCAGTTGAAAATACACCCTCCGTCCGCGAATAAGTGTACATCTAGCTTTGTCTTAAGTCAAAGTTTTAAAACTTTGACCAACTTTCTAGGGAAAAATAAAAGCATTTATGGCACTAAATCAGTATCACTAGATCCATTTTGAAATGTAATTTGATAATATACCAATTTGGTGTCATATATGTTACTATTATTTTCTATAACGTTGATCAAAAAAATTAAATTTTGACTTAGAACAAAAAGTAGATATACACTTATTCGTGGATGGAGGGAGTACGCAATATGTAGTACTACTACTCTATCAGGCATGTGTTGTTGGTTCTAACAAAGAAATTACAGGATTTGTGTGGCACACTACTGGTAGGTTAATTTGTATCATTTGGGAATTTTCTATGCAAGTCAATCCGGCAAGCCATTCTATTACTACTAGTACTTGTGTGCTGGCCTGATAGTCTGCTACTACTAGCATGTTTTCTATCTGAATTTTTACAATTAGTACTTCAATCATTTGAAAGGTGAGAAGGAATATAATGGAGAAGTATTTGACAAAGAGATCAAGAGATGTCAACACCACCAACAACAGTTCGCGTGGTAGCGGAAATGCATCAGACCTTACTAATGAAGGGACTGCTGAACGAAATGACAAATGAAGTGTTGTTGATCGTTTCCATAAGATGAAAGAGAGCACCTGCTGGAGGGATGTAATCGCAATGCGCGTGTCCAGCTCAACCCCCGCTAGGGCGACTCGGGCAGCGCCCAAACCCTAGCCGCCGGGGGCGCGATCTCCCTCTTCCCCTCCCTCCGTCGCCGCCGGAGGACACCGCCGGGCTAAGCCCGTAGGCCGACGGTGGTGGCGGGGTACTCCCTCTCTCCCACGTCTTAGGGGTGGTGTGGGGCCCCTAAACGCGTGGTGGCGCGGCCGATCCAATCTATGCAGCACGGCGGCGATGGCTGCAGCAGGCGGCGGCGTGGTGGCTGGCCCTGCCTCGGGCGGCGGCAGGTGCAAGCGCGGCGCGTCACTGTACCAGGAAGGGCGGTGGCTGCGTCGGATCGGCGGCGGCGGCGTGGAGGGCTTGGTGGGCTGTTCGGCGGCGCCTCTGGTCAGATCTGATCTGGCCGGTGCAGCCAGCGGTGGTGGTCATCTCCTCCGTCGGAGGTGGTCGGCCTGAGGCTGGATGGTCAGATCTCGAGATTCGTCAACTAGTCCCGGCTGCGAGTCGGGAAGACAGAGTTGCCAGTGAAAACCGAGTCGATGGCAGGCGATGGCGGCGTTCTGCGCCGTTACCTTGATGAACGCATCATCGTGTAACTACTGTCGACCCACTCGTGCTGCTCCAGGGGAAACCCTAGGATCTGGTCTTCCAGATCGGACGATGGCGGTACTGCTGTGTCGTTTCTCTCTTTGGAGCATCGTTTGTGGAGCAGTGCTGGAAGACAGAGGCAGGAGGTGAAGCGGCTTCGTCTTGCATGGAGCTTCGTGGAGATGTCAAGTCATGCCTGGCCGGCAGGTGCTACGCTGTGTCATGCCTGGTCGGCAGGTGCTACGCACGACAGATCCTCCAGAATCTTTGTGTCTGGATGGACGAGCGCAGGGCGGTGGCGCCATTGGGCGCCGTGTTGGCGTCGACGGATGGACGGACTGGCAAGGATGATGTGGATCTCTCTCCTAAAGATGGGTCAGCGGTCCGATGATGCTGACGGCTTCTAAAACGTGTGCATGTGGTGTATGTTTTAGGTCTGCTGCACCGGTTATTGGTTCCGATACGTTATGTGGATGGCTCGGAGACGACACCGGTTTTAGATACGAGGAGTGAGAGCACTCCACATTATTGAGTTTTGTAGGTGTGAGTGGTGGCTTCGGGTGGCTTGATGTATGTTCTTGTTAGACCTTTGTTTAATAATAAATAAAGATTTCCGTATGCATCGATTGATGCAGAGGCCGGGGGTTTTAACCTCCTTAAAAAAAATAAGATGAAAGATCGTCGTGGGATGAATGAAACGTAATGATCCAACGCCTTACACCTTTTGTGTGTTTACATTCCACTAGTATTTTAATGGCTAATACTAATATGTGTTTTAAGGTGTGTTTACATTCCCTTAGTATTTTAATGGCTAATACTAGTATGTGTTTTTCCCTCGCAAATAACAACATTTATGTTAGAGATGAATATTCTCTTTTGCAAAATATGAACTATTAGGATATAAAGTATTTTTGCAAGGTATGTTCACTTGAGTGATAACTTGTTGTGTTACTATTGGATAATGCATCTTTTTTCGAACTTGGATGAAACATCTTATGACTTGCGAGAAATATGAACTTGTTAGTCATGCTAAACTAAGCCCGAGCACATTATAAGTAATGGTACGGTCCAGACACCGTGAAGCGCTCCAGACACTAGTAACAAAAGTTAGCTAGAGACCATTGCTTCAAGTGGACCTTCCTCTCGCGGGTTCGATAACTTAGGGTCACTTCTTCGGGAAACAGGTGTGGGATACTTTCTATTCCATTACTAGATCACTAAAAGGAGGTATCATACATGTAGGACAATTGTCTGGTAACCTCCTCCTCGGTGTGGTGAGGTTACTAGAGACACACACGGATAGATAACAACAAAACTAGAGCAAACATAACAAATAGAGGCACAAATAAAAGTATTAACCACGCATTAAAATAAGTCTAACATGGTAGGATAAGTTTAAACGAAACTACACCACAGGATATAGTCTTAAACCTTAACAAGCAATAGAGAACAGGCAACGGGCAACATGAGCTCTCTAGGCGGTCGCGACGAAGGCGTTGTTGTGCTTCTTGCATTTGCTGACCATCTCCACGCCATCGTCGTTGAAGACGATCACCTTCAAGGTGTCAGGAGTACGAAACTTGAAGGTCACCATGCACCTGATCCTGATCTGGTGAACGGTGGCGAAGGGGGCCCAACCCCGATCAAGGGTGACCCTGTCGTCGATCACCCAGACCGTGACCCTCCAGGTGCAACCGATGTTCATCTTGAGCCTGAACTCCTTAGGGACGGCAACTGCTTCGTGAAGTCCAGAGGCAAAGGCAGGCTCTCCCGCTTCGGAGCAAGGATCACCTTGCAGAAGTGGGTTGGCCCTGCCTCCTCGTGGTAGTGCCCGTAGTTCATACGCTTGGCTGCAACTTCTTGAGCTTGCGTTGGTTTTTCCCTTGAAGAGGAAAGGGTGATGCAGCAAAGTAGAGATAAGTATTTCCCTCAGTTTGAGAACTAAGGTATCAATCCAGTAGGAGACAACGCATAAATCACCGAATACCTGCACAAACAATCAAACAACTTGCACCCAACGCGATAAAGGGGTTGTCAATCCCTTCACGGTTACTTGCAAAAGTGAGATCTGATAGAGATAGATAAACGATCAAGTAAATATTTTTGGTATTTTTGGTTTATAGATCGGAAAGTAAAAGATTGCAAAATAGTAGATCGGAAATAAATATTGTAGATCGGAAACTTATATGATGGAAAATAGACCCGGGGGCCATAGGTTTCACTAGTGGCTTCTCTCAAGATAGCAAATAATACGGTGGGTGAATAAATTACTGCCGAGCAATTGATAGAAAAGCGCAAAGTTATGACGATATCTAAGGCAATGATCATGAATATAGGCATCACGTCCGTGTCAAGTAGACCGAAACGATTCTGCATCTACTACTATTACTCTACACATCGATCGCTATCCAGCATGCATCTAGAGTATTAAGTTCATAAAGAACGGAGTAACGCATTAAGTAAGATGACATGATGTAGAGGAATTAACTCAAGCAATATGATGAAAACCCCATCTTTTTATCCTCGATGGCAACAATACAATACGTGCCTTGCTGCCCCTATGGTCACTGGGAAAGGACACCGCAAAATTGAACCCAAAGCTAAGCACTTCTCCCATTGCAAGAAAAACCAATCTAGTTGGCCAAACCAAACCGATAGTTCGAAGAGAATTACAAAGATATCAAATCATGCATAAAAGAATTCAGAGAAGATTCAAATAATATTCATAGATAAGCTGATCATAAATCCACAATTCATCGGATCTCGGCAAACACACCGCAAAAAAGTATTACATCGAATAGATCTCCAAGAACATCGAGGAGAACATGGTATTGAGAATCAAAGAGAGAGAAGAAGCCATCTAGCTACTAGCTATGGACCCGTAGGTCTGTGGTAAACTACTCACGCTTCATCTGAAGGGCAATAGAGTTGATGTAGAAGCCCTCCGTGATCGAATCCCCCTCCGGCAGGGTGCCGGAAAAGGTCCCTAGATGGGATCTCATGGGTACAGAAGGTTGCGGCGGTGGAAAAGTGTTTTCGTGGATGCCTCTGGTGGTTTGGGGATATTTGGGAATATATAGGCGAAAGAATTAGGTCAAAAGGGTCATGGGGGGCCCACAAGGGTGGGGGGCGCGTCCTACCCCCTGGGCGCGCCCTCCGTCGTTGTGGCCGCCTCGTGGCTCCTCTGACTTCATCTCCAAGTCTCCTGGTTGTCTTCTGGTCCAAGAAAAATCATCGTGAAGTTTTATTCCGTTTGGACTCCGTTTAGTATTCCTTTTCCGGGAAACTCAAAAACAAGGAAAAAACAGAAACTGGCACTGGGCTCTAGGTTAATAGGTTAGTCCAAAAAATAATATAAAATAGCATATTAATGCATATAAAACATCCAAAACAGATAATATAATAGCATGGAACAATAAAAAATTATAGATACGTTGGAGACGTATCAAGCATCACCATGCTTAATTCCTGCTCGTCCTCGAGTAGGTAAATGATAAAAATAGAATTTTTGATGTGGAATGCTACCTAACATATTTATCCATGTAATTTTCTTTACTCTGGCATGAATGTTCAGATCCATAAGATCCAAAACAAAAGTTTAATATTGACATAAAAATAATAATACTTCAAGCATACTAACAAGGCACTTATGTCTTCTCAAAATAACATGGCAAAGAAATCTTATCCCTACAAAATCATATAGTCTGGCTATGCTCCATCTTCATCACACAAAACATTCAAATCATGCACAACCCCGATGACAAGCCAAGCAATTGTTTTATACTTTTGATGTTCTCAAACCTTTTCAACTTTCACGCAATACATGAGCGTGAGCCATGGACATAGCACTATAGGTGGAATAAAATATGGTGGTTGTGGAGAAGACAAAAAGAGGGAGATAGTCTCACATCAACTAGGCGTATCAACGGGCTATGGAGATGCCCATCAATAGATATCAATGTGAGTGAGTAGGGATTGCCATGCAACAGATGCACTAGAGCTATAAGTTTATGAAAGCTCAAAAAAGAAAACTAAGTGGGTGTGCATCCAACTTGCTTGCTCATGAAGACCTAGGGCAATTTGAGGAAGCCCATCATTGGAATATACAAGCCAAGTTCTATAATGAAAAATTCCCACTAACATATGAAAGTGACAACATAGGAGACTCTTTATCATGAAGATCATGGTGCTACTTTGAAGCACAAGTGTGAAAAAAGGATAGTAACATTGCCCCTTCTCTCTTTTTCTCTCATTTTTTCTCTCTTTTCTGGCCTTTTCTTTTTTTTGGCCTTTTCTCTTTTTTTATTTCCTCACATGGAACAATGCTCTAATAATGAAGATCATCACACTTTTATTTACTTACAACTCAAAAATTACAACTCGATACTAGAACAAAATATGACTCTATATGAATGCCTCCGGCGGTGTATCGGGGTGTGAAATGAATCAAGAGTGACATGTATGAAAGAATTATGAATGGTGGCTTTGCCACAAATACGATGTCAACTACAAGATTATGCAAAGCAATATGACAATGATGATGCGTGTCACAATAAACGAAACGGTGGAAAGTTGCATGGCAATATATCTCGGAATGGCTATGGAAATGCCATAATAGGTAGGTATGGTGGCTGTTTTGAGGAAAGTATAAAGTGGGTGTATGGTACCGGCGAAAGTTGCGCGGCACTAGAGAGGCTAGCAATGGTGGAAGGGTGAGAGTGCGTATAATCCATGGACTCAACATTAGTCATAAAGAACTCACATACTTATTGCAAAAATCTATTAGTAATCGAAACAAAGTACTACGCGCATGCTCCTAGGGGATAGATTGGTAGGAAAATACCATCGCTCGTCCCCGACCGCCACTCATAAGGAAGACAATCAAAAAATATCTCATGCTCCAACTTCGTTACATAACAGTTCACCATACGTGCATGCTACGGGACTCACAAACCTTAACACAAGTATTTGTCAAATTCACAATTACTCACTAGCATGACTCTAATATCACCATCTTCATATCTCAAAACAATCATAAGGAATCAAACTTCTCATAGTATTCAATGCACTTTATATGAAAGTTTTTATTATATCCCTCTTGGATGTCTATCATATTAGGACTAAATTCATAACCAAAGCAAATTACCATGCTGTTTAAAGACTCTCAAAATAATATAAGTGAAGCATGAGAGTTCATCAATTTCTATAAAATAAAGCCACTGCCGTGCTCTAAAAAGATATAAGTGAAGCACTAGAGCAAAATTGCCTAGCTCAAAAGATATAAGTGAAGCACATAGAGTATTCTAATAAATCACGATTCATGCGTGTCCCTCTCAAAAGGTGTGTACAGCAAGGATGATTGTGACAAACTAAAAAGCAAAGACTCAAATCATACAAGACGCTCCAAGCAAAACACATATCATGTGGTGAATAAAAATATAGCCTCAAGTAAAGTTACCGATAGACGAAGACGAAAGAGGGGATGCCTTCTGGGGCATCCCCAAGCTTAGGCTCTTGGTTGTCCTTGAATATTACCTTGGGGTGCCTTGGGCATCCCCAAGTTTAGGCTCTTGCCACTCCTTATTCCATAGTCCATCAAATCCTTACCCAAAACTTGAAAACTTCACAACACAAAACTCAACAGAAAACTCGTGAGATCCGTTAGTATAAGAAAATAAAATCACCACTTTATGGTACTGTTGTGAACTCATTCTTTATTTATATTGGTGTAATATCTACTGTATTCCAACTTTTCCATGGTTCATACCCCCCGATACTACCCATCGATTCATCAAAATAAGCAAACAACACATAGAAAACAGAATCTGTCAAAAACAGAACAGTCTGCGAAGATCTGAATTGTTCTAACACTTTTGTAACTCCATTTTTTTTGAAAAATTAGGAAAACATATGAAATTTGTATATCAATCCTTTGTAAAAAATTCAGGGGTTTTCCACGCTCCAGTGAATTTAAACAATTCTGTGACTGGAAGCAAAAGTTTCTGTTTTTCAGCAAGATCAAATCAACTATCACCGTAAGCCATCCCAAAGGTCTTACTTGGCACAAACACTAATTAAAACACAAAAACACATCTAACCAGAGGCTAGATGAATTATTTATTGCAAAACAGCAAGGAAAAATATTGGGTTGTCTCCCAATAAGCGCTATTGTTTAACGCCCTTAGCTAGGCATAAAACACGAATAGATCTAGGTATTGTCATCTTTGGTTTTTTATTTTTTTAATGGAATTATGCTCAAATCCGGGAGGTTCTTTGCGTTTCTCCTCATATTCATAAATCTTTAGATCTAGAGCATCCAACCGCTTATTGCAAAGAGTGATCAACATATTCATGCGGTGGAGGTTTCCACTGACATTTTTTGAGGGGTTCAAGGGATTTTTGCAAAAATTTCTGTACTTCACATAGTTTCTCAAAAACTTGTGTTCCCTCTTGGGTGTGCTGTAATCCCTTCTGTGGGGGTAAAATTCCCACCACTCCTTCTATTATTTCGTAAGCAATATTGGGATCAATTTCAATAAAATTTCCTTTATCAGCGAAATTCAAAAGTTGCCTATGGGACATGGTTAGTCCAACATAAAAATTACGAAGCAAAATCTTAAAATCCCCCTCTATAGTGCAATTGCGATAGGATTCTATCATCCTATACCAAGCATCCTTCAAATTTTCTCCTTGCCTCTGTTTGAAGTGAAGAACCTCAAGGTCAGGAGACAAAGGAGGAGTAAAAGTGCTAGCCATGAGAGCAAGGCAAGAGATCTAACAAACGAGCAAACAAGAAGCAAGCGAAGAAGACGAACGGAAGAGGGGCGAAGAAAGGGCAAATCTTTTCGAAAATCGTTTTAGAAGTGGGTAAGAGGAAAACTAGAGGCGAATGGCGAATAATGTAATGCAAGAGATGAGAGTTTATGATGGGTACTTGGTATGTCTTGACTTGGCGTAGATCTCCCCGGCAACGGCGCCAAAAATTCTTCCTGCTACTTCTTGAGCTTGCGTTGGTTTTTCAGAGGAAAGGGTGATGCAGCAAAGTAGAGATAAGTATTTCCCTCAGTTTGAGAACCAAGGTATCAATCCAGTAGGAGACAACGCACAAATCACCGAATACCTGCACAAACAATCAAACAACTTGCATCCAACGCGATAAATGGGTTATCAATCCCTTCACGGTTACTTGCAAAAGTGAGATCTGATAGAGATAGATAAACGATAAAGTAAATATTTTTGGTAATTTTGGTTTATAGATCAGAAAGTACAAGATTACAAAATAGTAGATCGGAAACAAATATTGTAGATCGGAAACTTATATGATGGAAAATAGACCCGGGGGCCATAGGTTTCACTAGTGGCTTATCTCAAGATAGCAAATAATACGGTGGGTGAACAAATTACTGCCGAGCAATTGATAGAAAAGCGCAAAGTTATGACGATATGTAAGGCAATGATCATGAATATAGGCATCACGTCCGTGTCAAGTAGACCGAAACGATTCTGCATCTACTACTATTACTCCACACATCGACCGCTATCCAGCATGCATCTAGAGTATTAAGTTCATAAAGAACATAGTAACGCATTAAGTAAGATGACATGATGTAGAGGAATTAACTCAAGCAATATGATGAAAACCCCATCTTTTTATCCTCGATGGCAGAAATACAATACGTGCCTTGCTGCCCCTACTGTCACTGGGAAAGTGTTGGGGATCGTAGCAGAATTTTAAAATTTTCTACGCATCACCATGATCAATCTATGAAGTCATCTAGCAACGAGTGAGAGAGGAGTGCATCTACATACCCTTGTAGATCGCGAGCGGAAGCGTTCAAGAGAACGGGGTTGATGGAGTCGTACTCGTCGTGATCCAAATCACCGATGACCGAGCGCCGAACGGACGACACCTCCGCGTTCAACACACGTACGGAGCGGAGACGTCTCCTACTTCTTGATCCAGCAAGGGGGAGGAGAGGTTGATGGAGATCCAACAGCACGACGGTGTGGTGGTGGAAGCTGCGGGATTTCAGCAGGGCTTCGCCAAGCGCTACTGGGGGAGGAAGAGGTGTCACGGGAGGGAGAGGGAGGCGCCAGGTGCTGCTGCCCTCCCTCCCCTCCACTATATATAGGGGCTAGGGGGGGCGCCGGCCCCTCTAGATCCCATCTAGATGGGGGGGCAGTGGCCAAGGGGGTGGCTTGGCCCCCAAGCCAGGTGGAGGCGCCCCCACCCCCTAGGGGGGGGGGGGGGGGGGGGGGGGGGGGGGGGGGGGGGGGGGGGGGGGGGGGGGGGGGGGGGGGGGGGGGGGGGGGGGGGGGGGGGGGGGGGGGGGGGGGGGGGGGGGGGGGGGGGGGGGGGGGGGGGGGGGGGGGGGGGGGGGGGGGGGGGGGGGGGGGGGGGGGGGGGGGGGGGGGGGGGGGGGGGGGGGGGGGGGGGGGGGGGGGGGGGGGGGGGGGGGGGGGGGGGGGGGGGGGGGGGGGGGGGGGGGGGGGGGGGGGGGGGGGGGGGGGGGGGGGGGGGGGGGGGGGGGGGGGGGGGGGGGGGGGGGGGGTATAATAGCATGGAACAATCAAAAATTATAGATACGTTGGAGACGTATCAACCCACATCTTTATAAAGAAGGAGTAGATGGTATTATTAGAGGTGGTGTACCTGAGCATGAACAGGAACAAATCCTACGGAAATGTCACTCCGAAGCTTATGGAGGGCATCATGCGGGAGATAGAATTGCTCACAAGGTATTGCAATCTGGTTTTTATTGGCCTACTCTCTTCAAGGATGCCCATAAGTTTGTTTTATCTTGTGATGAATGTCAAAGAATTGGTAATATCGGTAAGCGTCAGGAAATGCCTATGAATTATTCACTTGCTATTGAACCATTTGATGTTTGGGGTTTTGATTATATGGGACCTTTTCCTTCCTCTAATGGATATACACATATTTTGGTTGTTGTTGATTATGGTACTAAGTGGGTAGAAGCTATTCCAACTAGTAGCGTTGATCACAACACTTCCATTAAAATGCTTAAAGAAGTCATTTTTCCAAGGTTTTGAGTCCCGAGATATTTAATGACTGATGGTGGTTCACATTTTATTCATGGTGCTTTCTGTAAAATGCTTGCTAAATATGATGTTAACCACAGAATTGCATCACCCTATTATCCTCAATCTAGTGGTCAAGTTGAACTTAGCAATAGAGAAATAAAACTAATATTACAAAAAATGTTAATAGGTCCTGAAAGAATTGGTCTAAGAAGTTAGATGATGCACTTTGGGCCTACAGAACAGCATATAAAAATCCTATGGGTATGTCTCCCTATAAAATGGTTTATGAAAAAAGCTTGTCATTTGCCTCTAGAGTTAGAACATAAAGCTTATTGGGCAATTAAAGAACTCAACTATGATTTCAAACTTGCCGGTGAAAAGAGGTTGTTTGATATTAGCTCATTAGATGAATGGAGAACCCAAGCTTATGAAAATGCCAAACTATTTAAAGAAAAAGTTAAAAGATGGCATGAAAAAGAATCCAAAAGCGGGAATTCAAAGTTGGAGAATATGTTCTTTTGTACAACTCTCGTTTTAGATTCTTTGCAGAAAAACTTCTCTCTAAATGGGAAGGACCATATATTATCGAGGAGGTTTATCGCTCTGGAGCTATCAAGATTAATAATGCCGAAGGTACTAACCTGAAGGTGGTCAATGGGCAAAGAATTAAGCACTATATCTCAGGTACGCCTATTAATGTTGAAAGCAATATTATTCAAACCATGACACCGGAGGAACACATAAAAGAAACCTTTTGGAATACTCCAGAATCCTGAAAAAGAGGAGGTACGTGATACGGTAAGTAAACGGACTACGAAAAATCTGCAAAAATATTTTTTGTCAATTTTGGAATATTACAAAAATTAGGAAAATAAGAAACAGCCAGGAAGGCAACCGAGGAGGGCACAAGACACCAGGGCGCGCCTGCCTTGCCTGGCGCGCCCAGGTGGGTTGTGCCCACCTCGGGAACCTTCCTGACTCCGTTTTCCTCTCGTTTGCTTGTTTCACAAGATTAAAAAAATCTTTATATACCCCCCAAACGTATTAACCACCGTATCATGGAGAAATCTTCTGTTCTTCTTTCTTGTTGTTTTCTGACAGAGCTAGATCGCCATGGCCGCTTTGAGCCCCTCCAAGGACAAGTTCTTTGAGAATGTCATCAACCCGTATTTGCGGGAGGTGATGCAGCACCCTCAAGCCATTGAGATGCATGAGGGGGTGCTCCACACCCGGGATGTCCAGGGGCCCAAGAGGACGGGAACCGTGGAGGCTAGGCTCGAAGCCATGAAGCAGGAGGTCTTCAAGTGCAAGGGGATGGTGGAACGTGGGCTCAGTGCCAATCACCTTATGATTACGGAGTTCACCCATGATCACAAGGTGGATGGCCGGTCCATGAAGGACATCGTCTTCACCATCAACGAGCAAATCAATTTTCTGCAAAGCCAAATCTATGATCTCCAAAATCAAGTCTTTGAATATGAGGCGAGATTTAAAGGTATGAGTTTAGCTGCCAGTTGCAGGACTCGTGAGACTCGCGCTTCTTCTTATAATGGTGAACCGCTGCCATGGAAGCCGGAGGATAAGAGCTCGCTACTACCTCATCACCACCACCATCATCATCTTCCCCAACAAAGGAGACTTGAGCTCATGGTATGGGCACTCCCCTTGGCTTGTGCCAAGCTTGGGGGAGGTGCCCCCGTATCGTATCACCACCACTATCTTTGCCTTTATCTATTTTAGTTTGATCTTTAATTATCCTATGATTTAGTTAAATAAAAGTTTAGTTCGATTTTTTCGAGTGCTTGCTTAGTGATCTATCTATGTAATCATGTGTGAGATATATAATAAAGAGTAGTTTGAGTTTTGTTTCTTTACTCTTATGTTTCAATAAAAAGAAAGGAAAATAAATAAAAAAGATCATATGCTAATCTTATGGTAAGTAATGACATCACATAAGGAAAGTATAAGTGGTAAAATTTATTGGAGATTGACAAACATAGCATTGGTCAATGATGCAATTCATGAAAGAATTAATAAGGAAAGTGAAGATTCACATGCAAATACACTATCTTGGACATCTTTTATGATTGTGAGCCCCCATTAAATATTATATGTCAAAATTGTTGACGTTGGACAAGGAAGACAACGTAATGGTTTATGTTTGTTCATTCACATAGAAGTTATATTGTCATAGATCCTTCAACATGTGGTGCTTGCTCAATATTTTTGCTTGCCAAAAACTCTGCACTAAGTAGAGATACTACTTGTGCATCCAAAAACCCTTAAACCCAAAATCTTACTTTGAGAGTCCACCATACCTACCTATGGATTGAGTAAGATCCTTCAATTAAGTTTTCATCGGTGCAATAAGGCAATAAAAATTACTTCTAAATGTGTTGGATCATTTAGTGTAAGAGAAAATTGAGCGTTGTACGAACTTGTGATGGCAAAATAATAAAAGCGACAAACTGCATAATAAAGGTTGCTATCATAAGGGGCAATACAATGTGACGTTCTTTTGCATTAAGGGATTTGGCATACAAACAAAAAGCGCATGGCAACCTCTGCTTCCCTCTGCGAAGGGCCTATCTTTTACGTTTATGTATTTACTTTTATGCAAGAGTCAAAGTATTCTTCCCTATCCCTTTTATTTTTCTCCTTTTGCAAGCATCATGTGGTGAGGAAAGATTTAGGCACATATATCCAGTTGGATATGAGTGAGCATGAGTTATTATTGTTGACATCACCCCTGAGGTGAATACGTTGGGAGGCGAAACTATAAGCCCCTATCTTTTTATGTGTCTGGTTGAAACTTTTTGTTCATGGGTATGCTGTGAGTGTTAGCAATTATAGAAGGTTAAATGATGGTTGAGTATGTGGACTTGCCAAAAGGCTCCGATACGTGACCCTTCCTGAAAATATGATGAATTGTAGTTGCAAAGTTGACTGAGAACATAGTTTGTTGGTTTTCAATAAGGTTTATGCTTTATACTTCAATGTTGTGATGAATTGTTACTTGTTCATGAGAAGTTATATGATAAAAGTTGTGTGATATAAAGTTTTATGTTAAGGTTCTTTGTTGTTATAATAATAAGCATGATGCTTCTATGTCCGTATTTTATTTTTATCGACACCTCTCTCTCTAAGCATGTGGGCATGTTTTTCAGTTTCGGTTTTCGCTTGAGGACAAGCGAGGTCTAAGCTTGGGGGAGTTGATACGGGGGGGGGGGGGGGGGGGGGGGGGACTATTATTTATAATGTTTTTATGCATAATAATGCTTTATGGAGTAATTCTAAGGCCTTTTCTCTCATAATATGCAAGGTTTACACAAAGAGGGAGAATGCCGGCAGCTGGAATTCTGGGCCTGAAAAAGCTACGCAGAGTTACCTTTTCTGCACATCTCCAAATGAGCTGAAAATTTACGAAGAATTATTTTGGAATATATAAAAAATACTGTAGCAAATAACTACCGGAGGGGGCCCACCTGGTGAGCACAAGACACCAGGGCACGCCAGGCCCCCCAGGCGCGCACTGGTGGGTTGTGCTCAGCCCGGCCCACCTCCGGTGCCCATCTTCTGGTATATAGGTCATTTTGACCTAGAAAAAGTCAGGAGGGGACTTTCGGGATGAAACCCCGCCGTCTCAAGGCGGAACTTAGGCAGGAGCACTTTTGCCCTCCGGCGGAGCAATTCCGCCGGGGGAACTTCCCTCCCGGAGGGGGAAATCGAAGCCATTGTCATCACCAACAACCCTCTCATCTTTGGGAGGGCAATCTCCATCAACATCTTGAACAATACCATCTCCTCTCAAACCCTAGTTCATCTCTTGTGTTCAATCTTTGTACCGGAACCTCAGATTGGTACCTCTGGGTGACTAGTAGTGCTGATTACACCTTGTAGTTGATTATTATATGGTTTATTTGGTGGAAGATTATATGTTCAGATCCATTATGCTATTTAAGGGGGGGGGGGGGGGGGGGGGGGGGGGGGGGGGGGGGGGGGGGGGGGGGGGGGGGGGGGGGGGGGGGGGGGGGGGGGGGGGGGGGGGGGGGGGGGGGGGGGGGGGGGGGGGGGGGGGGGGGGGGGGGGGGGGGGGGGGGGGGGGGGGGGGGGGGGGGGGGGGGGGGGGGGGGGGGGGGGGGGGGGGGGGGGGGGGGGGGGGGGGGGGGGGGGGGGGGGGGGGGGGGGGGGGGGGGGGGGGGGGGGGGGGGGGGGGGGGGGGGGGGGGGGGGGGGGGGGGGGGGGGGGGGGGGGGGGGGGGGGGGGGGGGGGGGGGGGGGGGGGGGGGGGGGGGGGGGGGGGGGGGGGGGGGGGGGGGGGGGGGGGGGGGGGGGGGGGGGGGGGGGGGGGGGGGGGGGGGGGGGGGGGGGGGGGGGGGGGGGGGGGGGGGGGGGGGGGGGGGGGGGGGGGGGGGGGGGGGGGGGGGGGGGGGGGGGGGGGGGGGGGGAAAGTGACATGGTGAAATTCCCGTGTACCCTCAAGAACGCTTTGCTTATCATAGAGACCATTTTGGCTTGTCCTTTGCCACAGAAGGATTGGGCTACCTTGCTGCACTTTATTTACCGTTACCATTACTTGCTCGTTACAAATTATCTTGCTATCAAACTACTCGTTACCGACTATTTCAGTGCTTGCAGAAAATAGCTTGCTGAAAACCACTTGTCATTTCCTTCTGCTCCTCGTTGGGTTTGACACTCTTACTTATCGAAAGGACTATGATTGATCCCCTATACTTGTGGGTCATGAGTGACAGAAGGGGACAAGACACGTATTTGTATTGTTGCCATTAATGGGAAAACGACGGGGTTTATTCATATTGGTTGAGTTTACTTTGTCTACATCATGTCATCTTGCTTAAGACGTTACTCCGTTTTTTATGAACTTATACTCTAGATGCATGCTAGATAGTGGTCGATGAGTGGAGTAATAGTAGTAGATGCAGGCAGGAGCCGGTCTACTTGTCTCGGACGTGATGCCTATATACATGATCATTGCCTTGAATATCATCATAACTATGCACTTTTCTATCAATTGCCAAACAGTAATTTGTTTACCCACCATATGCTTTTTGTTCGAGAGAGAAGCCTCTAGTGAAAACTATGGCCCTCGGGTCTACTTTTATCATATATAAAATCCAAAAATACCTTGCTGCAATTTATTTACCGTTATTCTATTTTGTGTTCTTATTTATCTATCTATCACTATCAGATTTGATCCTTGCAAATAACCGCCGAGGGGATTGACAACCCCCTTGATCGCGTTGGGTGCAAGTATTTGCTCTTTTGTGTGTAGGTGTTGTTAACAAGGTTTCGCGTGCTTCTCCTACTGGATTGATAACCTTGGTTCTTAACTGAGGGAAATACTTATCTCTATTGTACTGCATCATCCTCTCCTCTTTGAGGAAATCCCAACGCAGCTAACAAGTAGCAATACAGATGTTATGAGATGTTCATTGTGGGGCAGGGAGAGGGAGTAAATAAGGCCTAAGAGCAGTGTGCATGGGAACATAATGGAAGGCTAAAGCCCTTATTCCTCGTCTAACACTAGAGGGTGCTTTAGTCTGAGTTTTCATGATGCCTCCCATGCCTATTGTTCTTAGATGCACTTTCCTTTTCCTTGTGGATCACACAACACAAAAGGATTCATAGTATAACATGGTTTGGTTCTAGTTCATATACTCCGCATAGTAGGAAAGTTATTTTTCATGTTTTATTGGCATGCGTCATCCATGGTAAGATAACATGGTGGATTGCTAACTGGTTTATACTTTACAATATAGTGTGGTAATTTATGTCTCAGATTCTACAAGCAGAACCAAACACGTTTTAGCCCCGGATTACTCTACACACGCGCCCATATCATGCCAAGAAAATTATTACATATTAAGTATACAACTAAATTTGAAAAATAAGTCAAAGTAGCCATACAAACATATGCTAGCACAATTTTAAATTTAGGAAGATGATACACACAACTTTAACACAAAAAATGATACATATTCTTCAGTTCACACAGATCCGCTTAATGTTCTACAATATATACAAGCATATTGCATAGAAATGAGAGCTAAAGTTAGTTTTAAGTAAATGTTTTGACTTAGTTTTAGCTGTTATAGTTAAGAATTAAACGACATGAAATCGCTTTAGCACTCAGAAACATCCATAATGGGCAACCCTCAAACGAAAACGATGGATCAAATGTTGACAGGATGACTATGATGTCAGCCATCAGCGATCAAAATTGTTGTTAATTTACAACTCTTTTGACCCAAATAACATCACTAGCTAAATATGTAACTTCACAACCTTGTCGCGGTCATGTGGAGACATCCTAGCCTCACACACATCACTCCACAATAAAATATACACACCTGATGCAAACCTTGTCCTTGGTACAAAAGCCCAGGGCATTTGTATGCTGCACAAACCCCAGCAATCCAAGCACAAAAAGTATGCGAATGGAACAAAAGAAGAAAACAAAAAAGGTAACCTTTGAATTCCATATGTAGAACAGGATTGAGGTCATTCTGGTTAGCTATGATGTCAATACAGATTGTATTGCAAGTTTTTGTTGTGGCTGAAGAGTACACCATGTTGAGGCGAGTACTGAAGGAGGAAGAGTGGTTTGTAGTTGTCTTAGAATATTAACTATCTTGCTAGCAATCTGTTGTGTTGCCAGATCCTCACTCACACCCAATATTTGCACTCGGCAAAAAAATGGTGTTGAACAGATAAATGTTGAACATTCTGAACATATTGCGAGACATATAACCCTATGATTGTATTAGATAGATTCTATGGTGAGCTCACATTATATTCAAAGTACATTTTAAATGGCAATGCTTTTGTAGAATTGACCGCATCAATTATAGACTAGACAGACAAACACATATTAGTTTCAAGGAATGAAGAATAATTTAGTGTTATTATAGAAGGACCGGTGATTTTTATTCTCCCTAGAGGTCGGAATAGGGGTTGGAGGCCGGCGTATTTATCCTCGTTTGTGAGGTAGAGTGGCTCCACATCGCTGTCTTCGCTATTCGAGGTCGAGGTGATGTCGACCACATAGGAAGAAAGAGAGGGTAAGAGCAGCGGGGACGAGAACATAGAGGAAATCCTAACTTATTGGTTCTCCCTCCTTCCTCTTACTTTTTGTTTGCTAAATCTCTTTAGCAAAAAACAGAACATATATGTTGATACGTCTCCAACGTATCTATAATTTTTTATTGTTCCATGCTATTATATTATCTGTTTTGGATGTTTTATAGGCATTAATATGCTATATTATTTTTGGGACTAACCTATTAACCTAGAGCCCAGTGCCAGTTTCTATGTTTTTTTCCTTGTTTTTGAGTTTTACAGAAAAGGAATACCAAACGGAGTCCAAACAGAATAAAACTTTCATGATGATTTTTCTTGGACCAGAAGACATCCAGAGGACTTGGAGAGGGGGCCAGAAGGTTCCCAAGGAGGCCACAAGCCTGCCAGGCGCGCCCTGAGGGCTTGTGGGACCCTCGAAGGTCTCCTAACTTTAATCTTTGCACTATAAATTTCTAAATATTTCCAAACCACCAGAAGCGTCCACCAAAATACTTTTCCGCTGCCGCAAGCCTCTATTCCTGTGAGATCCCATCTTGGGGCCTTTTTCGGTGATCTGCCGGAGGGCCTTTACATCAACCTTGCTGCCCTTCCGATGATGTGTGAGTAGTTTATCACAGACCTACGGGTCCATAGCTAGTAGCTAGATGGCTTCTTCTCTCTCTTTGATCTTCAATACAATGTTCTCCTCGATGTTCTTGGACATCTATTCGATGTAATACTTTTTTGCGGTGTGTTTGTTGAGATTCGATGAATTGTGGATTTATGATCAGATTATCTATGAATATTATTTGAGTCTTCTCTGAACTCTTTTATGCATGATTGAGATATCTTTGTATTTCTCTTCGAACTATCGGTTTGGTTTGGCCAACTAGATTGGTTTTTCTTGCAATGGGAGAGGTGCTTAGTTTTGGGTTCAATCTTGCAGTGTCCTCACCCAGTGACAGAAGGGGTAGCGAGGCACGTATTGTATTGTTGCCATCAAGGATAAAAATATGGGGTTTATATCATATTGCTTGAGTTTATCCCTCTACATCATGTCATCTTGCTTAAGGCGTTAGTCCGTTCTTATGAACTTAATACTCTAGATGCATGCTGGATAGCGTTGATGTGTGGAGTAATAGTAGTAGATGCAGAATCGTTTTGGTCTACTTGTCACGGACGTGATGCCTATATTCATGATCATTGCCTTAGATATTGTCATAACTTTGCGCTTTTCTATCAATTGCTCAATAGTAATTTGTTCACCCATCGTATGCTATCTTCAAGAGAGAAGCCTCTAGTGAAACCTATAGCCCCCGGGTCTATTTTCCATCATATATTTTCAGATCTATAAACCAAAAAATCCAAAAATACCTTGCTGCAATTTATTTAGATTTACTTTAGTTTGCCTTTTTATTTATCTTTTATACCTATCTCTATTAGATCTCACTCTTGTTCGAGACCGTGAAGGGATTGACAACCCCTTTTTCGCGTTGAGTGCAAGTGTTTGTTAGTTTGTGCAGGTGCATAGATTGGAGACTTGCTTGTGCCTCCTACTGGATTGATACCTTAGTTCTTAACTGAGGGAAATACTTATCTCTACTTTGCTGCATCACCCTTTCCTCTTCAAGGGAAAAATCAACGCAAGCTCAAGAAGTAGCATATGTGCATTTATTCAGGTCATATGAGTTGTCCACAGTGGGACAGGAAGAGGAAGAAAGAGGGCCTAAGAGCGGTAAGCATGGGAACATGATGGAAGGCTAAAGACCTCAGTTACTTGTCTAACACTGAAAGAAGCTGTCTTGAGTTTCCCTGGTGCCTCCCATGACTATTATTCTTTGGCGTTCTTTCCTCTTCCTTCTGGAGCACACAATCTAAAAAACGGATAGTATAATATGATTTCATTCAAGTTCATAGTTAGATTGCTATTTTTGTGTCTATTTGTTTCTTTGCCATGCCTTAATTCATTCATAAGTTAAGATAAGATGTATTCTACTGGTTTATACTTGATAATTTAGTAGTATTGTAATTTATTTTCTAGAATCTACTAGCACCACGAAATACACAAAGACATTTAATTTACCTGCCCGGTAGTATATATATATATATATATATGAAGTACACATTGCTATATCTGGAAAAGGGCCATTTAGTCAAAGAAACATAAACAAGCACATTTCAGACCTATTCAAATGAGACACAACACTTCAATACATAGAATAATTCAAATTCTTCACTAGTTCCCGCATGATGAACTCGTGTTGTAAACAAAATCCCAACAATTACACGTTGTTGCTGACCACCGTTGCTAAGAGTCATAGAAAATTAGAGTGATAAATATGGTAGTTAGCTCACCAAACATTTAAGAGTACATGCATTGTAGATATTTTTAGCATCAATTAGCATCCACCCTGTAAAATGATCTGAATTACACAAACCGTTCCTAGAGACTTCACGCATGCACACAGCAAACTGACAGATATATACCCGGGCTAGCAAGAAACAACCACTTCGAAAACTCTAAACTCCAATGGAATTTGTACATGATCATAAAAAGATGATTTCTTATAGGTTGTTTAGACATGCGGGGTAAGGCTTATTTCTTCCAGTCTTCAAACTTGATGGGTGTTTGCATTGCAACCTGGGTGTTTTGCTCCTTCTAGTGATGGTGGCCAAGCTACAAGGTTGTAATTGTGAAGATTATGACGGGTGGAGAAAGTACTAAAAATCTCTTCGGGATCTCGTTTCTTTCTGTCTGAACCTTGTCGTGAAAATACTAGGTGTCTCATCGTGTTGCTTAGGTGATCCATGTTGAACCAATTTGTACCTTCATGTATTTTCCTCATAGGGGATGTGGTTGATGGTTTCCTTGGAGATATGTTACCTATATTTCTCTCCTTCCATGTACTTAGTGTTGTACAACCTTCAAAATTTGGTACGAAATTACTTACAGAACATAGCGCTAGCCATATACACATTTTTTTCTCTCAAGCAAATGGCCTATATAAATTTGGATTTACTGATATGAGATCTCTAGAATCATGGGCTAATCATATTTTGTCAATTGTAATAGTGCAACTCGTCTCTGAGGTACCTTGTGTACAAATTTGTTATCACTTTAATTAGTGTTCTTTCACAATTGTTTTGTAATCTTTGAAAGTTTACTTAGAGGGTTTAATTTTTTCATGTTCGTATTGTTTTAATCTCATAACTTATTATTTCTACACATTTTCATACTTTATAAATGCATAGGATAATATGGATATTATGTACCTGTTTCTGATATGGGTAACAGAGAATCACAAGAGATCTCCATTCACTTGCTCTAGTTTATGAGTAGAGGAAAATAGGACAGGGCTCCATAATTATAAGGCACCACTATCATTGATTGTACAATGGTGTTTCGTGCACTAGGTGTCTTCATTATTTACTCTCCTAAGGTTCTCCATATGATGCACTGCCCGTTATTTATACCTCAAATTAAGTTAAAACACTTGGTCCAGCAATTCAAGCTTGTTGTTTGAGAGTTTTAGTTTCATTAGATTTGTAGGTTCCACGAGTAAGTAGGGAAGAGGAAGAAAGAGATAAGGGTCGAGAGCACTAGAGTGGGAACATAAAGGAAAAACCATGCATGTTTGTTTGCACCTCTAGTGTTGGAGGTGCAAATATTAAGCATGGATCTTTTCCTAATGCCTCCCATTCCTACCATTCTTGTGGACTCCTTCCTTTCCTTTTTGATTAGACGGTAGCTTTGATGGAGAAACAATAGACACGTGCCCACATATTTAGATAACATGAGACTTGAATGCCAACCAGGAAGTGGAAGAAAAGAGGGCATAAGAGCAGTATGAGTGGGAACATGGAGGAAAGCCTAACTTACTTTGTTTTCTCACCTCTAGTGTTGGAGGTGAGAAATTGCTTTGGTGTTTTCCGATGCCTCCCATTCCTATTGTTCTCAAGCACTCCTTCCTATTCCTTTTTTGGCTTGCTTAGTTGCTTTACCTTAGCACCAAATATGTGTGTGCACATATTTGATGTGGGATCTCAAAGCGAGCTAGGAAGAGGAAGAAAGAGAGGGTGTAAGAGCAGTGGGAATGAGGACAGAGGACAGCCTAACTGGTTATTACCTCTTATCTTGAGGTGGTGACTCAGTTTGGTATTTACCGATGCCTCTCATTCCTATCGTTCTTAGGCGCTCCTTCCTCTTCCTTTTTGTTTTCTAAATCACTTCAAAAATGAAACATACATATGCATAACAGGAAGAGGAAGAAAATAGGGCCTAAGAATAGTGGGCATGGGAGCATGATGGAAGGCTAAAGCTCTCGCCTCTCAATTCCTCGTGTAACACCAAAAGAGGCTTTGGTTGAGTTTTCCCGATGTCTCCCATGCATATTGTTCTTTGGCGCTCTTTCCTCTTCCTTTTATGTCGCGTGGCATGAAAATGACTCATAGTATAATACGATTTTATTCAAGTTCATTCACCCTACATAGTTGGATTGCTATTTTCTGTGTTTGTTCGTTTGTTTCTATGAATTCCCTTACTCCATGACGACACACATGTTTAGCTCCAGATTATTTTGCCCATGAGTCCTTATCATGCAAGATATTTAATATACCTATCCAATATTATGAAGTATACATCTCTATTATGTCGAGAGAAAAAAGGTCTTCGTAGAAACACAAACAAGCACATTTTCAGACTTGACAAGATGAGACACACAACTTTAACACATAGAAGGGCTCTTTATGTTGAACTCATGTTGTAGACTAAACCACATCAATGACACACCACTCCTAACCATCGTAGCTGAGAGTATGAGAATAATCAGAGTGAGAAAGATGGCCAATTGGTAATTGACACACAAGACATGTAACAATTTGTGCATTGCATATTATTTTCATCATCAATTCCTAAAGAGTTCACACATGATAGCAAACTAATGGATAGATACATAGGCTAGCAAGAAACAACCATGACTGAAGCAAGATATATCTGCAGCTTCAAAAACTGTAAACTCCAATGGATTTTGTACACTTGATCATAAAATGGTGTTGTTTTATGTATCTATAAAGTTTAGACGTGCGGGATCAGGCTTATTTTCCCACTCTTTAACCATGTAGGTTGTTTGCGTCTTAACCTGGGTGATTTAATCATTGGCGGGATGGTTGTTGAGCTACAAGATTGAACGGCGAAGTACTTCGATGCATGGAAGAAGTACCCATAGTCTTTTCGGGATCTTGTTCTTCCTTCGTGTCTGAACTTTGTGATGAAAATACTAGGTTGTTCAGCGTTGATACGTGTTGAACTGATGTATACAGTGAGTTTAGACTGAATATATAATGATTATACCCTCATGTATTTTTCTCATAGGTGTAGTGGCTGATGGTTTCCTTGGACATAGTTTTTCCTATATTTCTTTTCTTTCATGTACATAGTTGTGTACAACCTTCAGAATTTAGATACTAAATTACTTACAGAACAATAGGACTATACATATTTTTTCTTCATAAAATGGCCTATAGACATTTTGGTTTTGGTGATACAAGATCTCTCTAATCATGGTTTAATCACATTATGTCATCTATATAATAATACAACTTATCTCTGAAGTACCTTGTGTTCAAAAAAAATTGTCACAATGGTTCTTCGCCCACTGTTTTGCAATTTTTCCAAGTTCACTTAGAGGGTTTAATTTGTTCAATTTCATATTAATTTTAGATCATAACTTCTTATTGATATATATTTTGACACTATAAGTGCTCTACAGATATTGTTCTGAAAAAAGGTTGATACGCATATTATGTACCAGTTTCGGATATGGGTAATAAAGGTAAGAAAAGGGGATATTTTTTATCTTTAGGCATGTGCCCATAATTCGAGAACAATAGGACAGGGCATGTGATAATGTGGCCACATTATCATCGATTGTCTTGCATGTTGACTGTAGAATAGTTCCCCCATGCACCGCGTACCTTCATTGCTTGCACCTCAAAGGTTCTGCATATGGTGCACTACCCATTATTTATACCTCAAAGTTGAAACACTTTGTCCAGTAATTCAAGCTTGTTCTTCAAGAGTTTTGTGTCATTAGATTTGTAGGCACTAAGAGTAAGCCGGGAAGAGGAAGAAAGAGAGAACTCAAAAGCAATAGGAATGGGAACATGAAGGAAAGCCTCCTTGTTTGTTTGCACCTCTAGTGTTGAAGGTGCAAATATCTGGCATGAGTACTTTCCTGATGCCTCCCATTTATATCGTTCTTGTGCACTCCTTCCTCTTCCTTTTGGCTTACGCAATAGCTCTGATGAAGAAACCATAGACATGTGTCCACATATTTAGATAAAATGAGACCTCGGAGGCGAGCCCGGAAGAGGAAGAATAGAGGGCCTTAGAGTAGTGGGAATGGAACATTCGAGGAAAGCCTAACTTGCTCGGTTTTCACCTCTAGTGTTGGAGATGATAATTTAGTTTTGTGTTTCCCGATGCCTCCCATTCCTACTGTTATAAAGCACTCCTTCCTCTTCATTTTTGGCTTGCTTGGTTGCTTTAGCTTAGGAACCAAATATATGTGTGCACATATTCGATGTGAAATTTCAAAAGTGATCTAGGAAGAGGAAGAAAGAGAGGGCCTAGGAGCAATGGGAATGAGAACATCGAGAAAAAACAAACTTATCGGTTCTTCACCTCTTGTGTTGAGGTGGAAATTCCGTTTGGTATTTCCCACTGCCTAACATTCATGTTGTTCTTAAGCGCTCCTTCCTCTTCCTTTTTGTTTACTAAATCGTTTAGCAGGAAACCTAAACATATATGTGGACATATTCTCATGATATGAGATGTCATTATGAGACTGGAAGAGGAAGTAAAGAGGGCCTAAGAGCAGTGTGCATGGGAACATGATGGAACGCTAAAGCCTATGTTTCTTGTCTAACACTAGAGGATGCTTTGGTTTGAGTTTTCTGATGCCTCACATGCCTATTGTTCTTTGTGCTCCTTCCTATACCTTTTGGATCACACAACATAAAAAGGATTCAGAGTATAACATGATTTGGTTCGAGTTCATATACTATGCATAGTAGGGTTATTTTCCTCTCTTTTTTTGCATGCTCTGATCCATGGTAAGGTAAGATGGTGGATTGCTAACTGGTCCATACTTACAATATAGTATTGTAATTTATCGAAAATGTCAAACGGTGGCCGAGCTCCATGGAGGCCTTAATTTAAAAACTTCAAAATTCAAACTTTTCAGTTTCCAAAAAATCTGAAAAAAAATTCTCATATTCCTAGATACATAATGTACATGTGTGCAAATTTTCAGGTCAAAATACATTAAAACGAGAGGTACACAAAAAAGACAAATCTGGGGCTTTTTAGCATATCTACTGTTCACTGTCAAAGTCCATGATTTGTTTTGTACAGCTCACAATTCAATGTATTTCATCCTGAAAATTTTCGCACATGCACATTACATCCTTGCATGCATGTGTAATTTTTTTTCAGATTTTTTTGAAACTGAAATTTTGATTTTTGATTTTTTCAAAATAGGCCTCCATGGAGCTCGGTCTCCAAAATGCCCTGCTCTATAATTTATGGTCTATACTTGACAATATAGTATTGTAATTTATGTTTCAGATTCTACAAGCAGAACCAAACACGTTTTAGCCCTGGATTATTCTGCACATGAGTCCGTATCATACCAAGACACTTAATTATATACTCCCTCCGTCCCATAATATAAGACATTATTCATACAATATGCTCACATATTGGATGTAAAACGTCTTATATCAGAGGGAGTATTAAGTGTACATCTAAATCTGAAATAAATAAAAAATCCATGTAGTCACAGAAACATACACTAGCGGTGTTAAATTTAGTAAGATGAGACACACAACTTTAAGAGACAATGATAAATATTTCAGTCCACACAGATCTTCTATACGTTTTATATTCCTACAATATATGCAATCCTATAGTTTCGAAACGAGAGCTACTCCCTCCGTTTCTAAATATAAGACATTTTGGTAGTTTATAATTTGAACTACCAAAACAGCTTATATTTAGGAATGGAGGGAGTACAAAGCAGTTTTAAGTACATGTCTTGACCTAGTTTCATCTGTTTCAGTTAAGAAATTAAACGACATGAAATCACTTCAACACTCTGGTAACATCCAGAATGGACAACCCTCGAACAAGATGGAACAAATGTTGACAGAATGATTACAACATCAACCATCAACGATCAAAATTGCTGTTAATTTACAACTCTTTCGACCCAACTAACATCACTAGCCAAATATGTCACTTTACAACCTTGCCACGGCGATGTGGAGACATCCCAGCCTCGCACACATCACTCCGCAATAAAATATACACACCTGATGCAAACCTTGCCCTTGGTACAAAAGCCCAGGGCATTTGCATGCTGCACAAACCCCAGCAACCCAAGCACAAAAAATATGTGAATGGAACACAAGAAGAAGAAAAAAGGTAAGCTTTGAATTCCATATGTGTAACCCGACTGAGGTCATTCTGGTTAGCTATGATGTCAATACAGATTGTAACGCGAGCTGTTGCTGTGGCTGAAGAGTAGACCATGTCGAGGCAAATACTGAAGGAGGCAGAGTGGTTTGGAGCTGTCTTAGCAGATTAACTATCTTGCTAGCAGTTTGTTCTGTTGCCAGATCCTTGCCCGCACACAAGATCTGCACTCAGCAAAAAAAAAAAGGTGTTAAACAGATAGTGTTGAACGTTCTGAAGATATTGTGAGCCATATAGCCCTGTGATTGTATTATAGATAGATTCCATGGTGAGCTCACATTATATTGAAAGTACATTTCAAATTGCAATGTTTCTGTCAAATTGACTGCATCAATTATAGACTAGAAAGACAAACACAAATTAGTCTCGAGGAATGAAGAATAATTTAGTGCTACTATAGAAGGACCGGTGATTCTAAAATAAGATAACAAAAAAGAAAGGCTAATTGCATATGTAGGGTAACGGATGATTTGGCAGTTGAGACGAGTAACAAATGGTTGCAAAAGAACATACTACTGTAGACAGCATTGTGACCAAAAATTGTCAATGTGCCCCCAGTTTCAGGGTTCAACCTAGAGGTTGACAGGGTTAACCAGACACACTAGTTGGTACCGCATTTGTCGATACTCTGAGGTGTATTTATATGCCTATTAGGATTAACACGGATATGCAGTTTTGAAGTGCTGATTTCAAATCGATTTTCAGAACTCAAGACATAAGATGCATAGTATACAAATATAGAAGAAATCCTTTATGGCTCCAAAAATGCAGGTAGTAACATCTTTACCAGCAAATCAAACAAAATGGAAAAGTTACATTGAGAATCAAGAAATAATATAAACAAAAATGAATACCTCTGCAAAAGTAGATACAATCTTTGGAAGATGTTGATTATTATGGCCCAAAAGCTCACTGTCGGACCTGTTAGTCGTGCCAACAAAGTTAGTAACAGAGAAAACATAATCATGCTACTAACTAAATGTATGTTGCCATTTCTATTCCACATCATGACTTGGGAAAACTGCAAAATCCCAGTGGAAATAATTTTTGGCTATTGCTTACTTCTCAAGCATTGCGCACATCTGTTCATGGACAATCTTGGCCTCAACTAGGTCATTTTTCAATGGCAAACAACTTAACCAAGCAGGAATGACCTGTTAAAATAAAAAAGGTGTTGCATGTCAGAAGCACTGGTTAAGGAATTGATTTAGTAAAAAAGGTACTCCCTCTGTCTCAAAACTCAAAAGTACTCCCTCCGTCCCATAATATAAGATCGTTTTGCAAGCTAAAACAGATTGCAAAACGATCTTATAGCTTGCAAAACGATCTTATATTATGGGACGGAGTAAGTATTAACAGGTAATGCACCATCATTTGATACTTGGAGCAAGAGGACATAGTGAAGTGTCATTGAATCCCTAAAGATCCAATGAGCAATTGATGAAAGAACTACTATCTTCCTTTCTTCCTTTTTAAACTACATAATGACATCTTAGTATCGTTGGCCTGTTGGGTTCAGATGTACTCCCTCCGTCTCAAAATATAAGACGTTATTTGACACTAGCATATCTTAGTTCAAATCCCCTTCAGTGGCAGCAAAGAGAGCAATATTACAACAAAGTAGATCTTTAGCTTACAACAGAAATAGTGGTGTTGTAGGCAATGTGTTCACTATTGAGAATTACAAATTCTCACACTAATTCAAAGGGAAAATATCCATGTATAACCTGCCTGGAAAACTGGTTGAGTACTGGTGTACGTTAACTGGTTGAATACTGTAAGGCCAAAAGGAGTACAAGTTCAATATTAGGTATGATTGCATAGTCTGATTTCATCTTACAATTAGACATGTCTTCTTAGTTAAAACAATTTAATGTTCACACATAACTTGAAGGTTTCGGCTAAATGTTTGCATACAGTAAACCTCTGAGCCTTGAGGTGATGTTTATCTGCTTTGAGTAACAAGTACAGCTATTTTTTATCTTAAGGAAAATGACGTTGAACCTTGACAACGTTTATTATCGAATTAATGTCAAACATGAATACCCATTCCCAAGCCCTTTCTGGATTCTCAAGGACACAAATGCAGGAGGTTAAAGTAAATACTTCCTACATTTAATCACCACATATTCAAAGCATGCATGCTAGGTTGTGTGCAATACAAGAGTAAGAATACAAAGGCATATGGCTCACAAGATACCTGAGATGCATCAATGCTATCACGATGAAATTGACATATCTTTCCAAGAGCGGAAACAGAATTGTCATATGCCATCGCATTATCCAAATCCAATGCATTAGGATGTTTGATTACATTGTATAATCTGGACAGTGCCTCTGCATAAAAAAAAAATCAATGTCAACAACAACTGCAACAATAAAATAGCCTGATTCACAATGAGTAAAACACATACCCCCAGTATGAGGCCTAAATGCAGAACCACCAAACTCAGCACATATGCCAATACCATAAACTGCAGCCTGAAAACAACAGGTTAAAAATAAACCCATGGACTTCTAAAGAAACTTGAGAAAATATGCAATATGATCACACATGAAACTTTGTGATTGAAGAAAGATTCAGACCTGTCTAACATCTGGGTTTTCACTTGCGCAGGCTTCTAGCAGAGAAGGAAGATATGTGTCATAATACCTGAGAAGTGAGAACCAGATAACAAAAAAAATGCTTCATAAGAAAAGGTTTTACGAATAATATCTTGGAGAAAAGAATAGGAGGATCATAAGGCTGTTACCTAACTGCTGCTTCTCGACAGTGTTCTGCAACATCATCAAAAATGCAAATGGTGACTCTTCTTTCTTCTGATGTCTTATCCTTGCCCTAATAATTGATGAAATCAAACATGATAAACTTATGAGGTCCATCTAAATAATGCATTGTGTTACAAGAGTATAATGTTTGCAATGAGATGTTTAGCGGTTATCACGGATCTTCGGATCACCAAGAAACAGAACATATATACATTCACATCAAAGCTTCTTTTTGGAAACATCTAAAGAATGGATTGCAAATGAGAAACATTCAACTACACAAGCAGTTCGCTCTATGAACATACTATCTGAAAATGACCAAAGGGGTAACGAAGCATGGTTTAAGATTTGGCATCAGCAAAGTCAAAGAATAATTTGTTGTGTAAAGATCAGTTTTCAGAGCTACTCTTATAGGCTAATAAAACACAGCCCCCACAACCAATGGTTAATCATTTGTACTACCAGCATAGGTGTCAAATAGACCGAGTTCATCAAAGAACAAAAGGAATAGGTTAGTGAAATATAGCCTCAAAATCTCATGGTTAAGCGTTTCACGTACCAACATAGGTGTCAAGTAGACAGAGAGTTCATCAAAGAATGGAAGGAAGTAAGTCTTAAAAGTTTTGACCAGAGTGCCCAAACAATCGCCAACCTGCCAAATCACATGGTAAGCTTGTCTAAATTACTGGTAATGAAGCTTAGCAATTAGCATTAGCATTAGCCGCTGTTTACATTAGCGAAAAGTACAGAACAATCATGCAAGCAACTTTTATTGATTAATTACATAAATAAGGTAATTAATTAGGTATCTAAGTCGATTTCAGTACACATACTGGCCACTTGTCTATATTACCACATGTATCAAAAATATAAGTACTGGTATGCTGCTTTGGTCCAAAAGTTGCAGTCTAGCATTTCGTTAGCTTACTTGATCAAAGATTTCATCCTCCTGTTCGTTTTCTTCCCTCAGTAGCTCGTCTTCTTCTGAATCAAAGTCTTCAGCGTTCGCCCTCTCTGTTCGTTCTGTCCTCCTATTAGAGCTTGCTGTTATTACTTCTTTGATTCCCTCCACTATATATCTAACCTGGCCTTCATCGAGAAGTGTTCCTGACATCTGAACGAAGGTGATGAATTACAGATTATTACTACTTTTTATCTTAAGAAACAGATTATTACTATCTATCAATGATCTACACCAAACCAAGTGCAGGAATAAGCACACAACTGAAAGGGCACAGATGACTGTGAGTTGATGACATGTACTAGCAGATGAAGAGTGTCACACTTTATTAATAGGTAGGATGAGTTGAATGGTAGAGAGTATTTTCACAAAATATTTAGGCAGAAGAGCTAATGAACACAGCACTAGGGACATAATCCTGTTAATTTAATAGCCAAAATTATACAGCACAGACTACAGAGTAGGCGGTTCTTAAAAATCGCCCAAACCCAGGTGGAAATACTAACCACACCTTACACCACCCAATACATCACAGTGTAAACCAATGCTGATCCATCGAGGTACACACGGTAGAACACTAATCCCGCATATACTTTAGCATAGTAAGACCAATTGAGTCTAGTAAAGTTATGACAAAATAAGGAGATAGCTGTGCACAAAGTCAAAATATTGAGGCTTCTGAAGAGAACATAACTTTTTCAGTGTAATGCCACAAATAACTATAACCATGGTACTATAACACAATATACAATACCTGAATTGACTCATTCAATGACTCCAGTATGCTTGCACAAATTTGTGTCTCAGGTTCCTACAGAGTTACAGTAACAGGCTTAGACCAAAGAACAATAACTAACTGAATGAACAGTAAGTGGAATGAAGAAACATCTTAGAAGCTGCACTTACTTTATGCATAGCCTCTACAAGAGCTGGAACTATGTAATCAGATAGTTGCTTAAGATAAGAATTATCCCGGCCTTGAGCTTGGCCTTTTTCTACTGCCAACTTTGCTGAACGCAGAAGCTCAGGCATCGCTGGGAAGATTGCATTACGCATACAACTTGAGAACATGTAAAATACAAGAAAGAAATATAACAAAATTAAAGATCCCTAACCTGAAACAGCTGCCTTCCTGGGGGGGGGGGGGGGGGGGGGGGGGGGGGGGGGGGGGGGGGGGGGGGGGGGGGGGGGGGGGGGGGGGGGGGGGGGGGGGGGGGGGGGGGGGGGGGGGGGGGGGGGGGGGGGGGGGGGGGGGGGGGGGGGGGGGGGGGGGGGGGGGGGGGGGGGGGGGGGGGGGGGGGGGGGGGGGGGGGGGGGGGGGGGGGGGGGGGGGGGGGGGGGGGGGGGGGGGGGGGGGGGGGGGGGGGGGGGGGGGGGGGGGGGGGGGGGGGGGGGGGGGGGGGGGGGGGGGGGGGGGGGGGGGGGGGGGGGGGGGGGGGGGGGGGGGGGGGGGGGGGGGGCACACAAATTCAAAAAAACAAGCCAGCGTATCACCAACATCATAATGCCAAATCATGCAGGCAACTACTGAAAACATGCCTGCATGGTCAGATTCACCATTTCTATCATGTGACTGTGACCAGCGGATGAAAATTCAATACAGGTAAATAGGGATGGGGGTGGTTCAGGCCGTTGGCCCGCTGAACCAACAGTAAAATTGTGGCACCAGTGTACTCGGCAGACCCATATAAAACGAGGGTGACTGCAGCCATGATCCGATCAAACCTAGATCAATCAAACCTGGGCCTCATGTAGAGCACCCCCTTCCTCCCAGGGAGAAAAGCAAAGGCATCAAGCAACCTGAATGGCTGAAGCAATCATCCCGTCCCTTCCTCTCCACTGCCCACCAGTGGCGCCTTCCCCGTCCTCACCCACAAAACACTAATGCTCTCAACCACCACCACTGTTGCCGGGTGACAGTGGCAATGCCTCCACTCATTAGCGTGTTGGCAGCCACATAAGGACGACCCTAGGAACCTAACACTTCAGCACATTACCCTATATAAGAGGATCAGACCAAAAATTGTCCCTAAATACTTTGAAAAGGTCATGCTGCACAGCAAAAAGAACCGAACTGCTCTGCCCCACCTACACCCCCTATAAGAAAACAAGATATGACAAAATGTCAATGTAAACATGGAGGGGAGTCCTAAAACATACCCATCATCATCAGATTCACCATCCTCGCCTGCAGAAGTGATGCTCACATCTGGTTTAAGCTGGGCAGACTGAAGTAGAGGGGGCATAACAACACTCATGTACGGGAGGAACTCCTGACCAAGGCACTTACAAAGTCTTGCCCATGCCTACAAATGCATTTAGAATAAGCAAAAGTTTTAGTTATCACAATTAGATTAAGTCAAGGTGAACACACAAGTGATCGTATAACTGCCAATCGTATTCTGATTTCCGACGTACTTGCAGCATGTAACTCGTTATTGGGTCATCAGCCTCCATGTGAGATCCTTGCAGTGACATCAAAACTTCCATAACCTAAGCAAAATGCATTCATGCTCAAAGGGCCAACCAATGAATATTGAATTTTGCAGAATAAATTGCAGATAACATATCTACAATCTAACCTGATACTTGACATGGAAAGTTTTTACAACATGAAATATATATGAACCAGAGCAACAAAAATATCATTACCTGCTTAGCGTCATCCCTAAATTTCTGTTTCCCAACAGCCATACCAACTAAACTTATGCATTCCATGGATTTGGCACGCAACATTCTGCTTGATTTATCAGTTGCATTCATGAGTATAGCCTTGAGATATGGCATGACTGCATCATAATACCTTTGGAAGTGTTCCTGAATCAATATGTTTGGCATGAATTAGCAATAGTATTGACCAGAAAACCTTCAACGGTATTTTCTCTTGTACCTGCGAAGAATCTGCAGCTGACGCTAAAGCGGTCAAAGCACCTTCTTGCACCATTTGGCTTCCAGACTGCAAGGAAAACAAACAAATTTCCAAATATGTATCAAATATGCTCATGTATATACCATAGCCTCTAGAAGTTTAAGGTTGGAAGCAAGATTTACCTGAAGTAACAGGAGAAGTTTGCCGACTATCACGTCCAAGTATGGAGTTAAAATTTCGGGTCTGCAATTTTCGCTGAAGTTCAGAATTGCAGAGGCTGCATGTGCCTGAACTCGTCGGGAATATAAAATGCAAAACAAAGGTTAGAACATGCCTTGTTGATCACTTGATGGAGGAAACACTCATGACAAGTCAATCACTCAAGTACACATCCAAGAAAGCACAAGTTGCAAACATTATAAAAAATAAACAGTATAAGCTTTTCTCTGTGAGATGCAATCAGATGCTGTCATGCCAATGTCTTGAATAGCTTGTACACGTATATGGTCATTGAACTAGCATCAACTCCAGCGTAAACGGGGTACATTGGAAGATGTCCATATACCCCTTGAAGCATATCTTGCAGAAACGTAAACACCTAAGACCAACGAACAAACGATCCAGACACCAACCTTCCAAGACTGGTACAAGTAGCACCCTTGGATGTTCTGCAGGCAGTGTATCTATGGTGTACAGGGATCTGGCACTATCCTAGATCTATTTTGTGCCAAACAGTTTTATTTACTAAAGTTCTCCAAGCAAAATGTTTTGAATGTTAAATCTCTCTGGTCTCCGCTTCCAAATTCATCTCTGTAGGAGATATTACGCATATGGGCGGTTTGGAGATGCTCTTGAATTTCATTTGGGTTTACTTTTAAAACAGTTGATGTACTAAACAGAACTAAAACATTACGACCTGCAACCACTCTTAGGTCATAACCGTTTTGGTGCAGAACAATTTTTAACTGAAAGATTGTCTACATAATTCATGTCTTCTATAAGCAGCAGCAAGGAATCTAAATACAAGCCAACATCTCAGGAATTGAGAATGCATCATGTGATACGAATAAACTCAGCCAGTCTGAATTGCCTCCAAAGGCATGACAAGTGCAAACATCCATCAACCAGTATGTAGAAAAATCTTGGCAATAAACTGCAATACCCTACAAATAATTTGAACAATGCCCTAGCAAATACCAACTCTTGGCTTCACAGACAGGCTAAGAGTCCACTTTATGTTTTGACCTAAAACACCATGTGCTGTCCAAAAGTAGGCCTAAAACTCCAAAGTGTAACACAACAAACTAGTAAGAAGATATGATAAAATCTTCAATACAAATACTATGATGATGATACCCAACCTGTACACTAATGCACATCAGCATATCCAAAGTCAGACGCCACAAAACATCAGGTGTGCATCAGCAAAACATGACCGGTTACATAACTGTCAACAGTGCCCTAGTAGTAGACTTGGAATACCACATACTAGGGGGACAATATCTATCATTTAAATGAATTGTATGGTAATATAGCAAGCATGTGGGTTACAAAATATGATGATAAACACTGCTTTAAGAAATTAGGATAGAAGAAAGAATATTGAAAGGGGAGTGATGCAGATGACTTAGAATGCAAATGGTGAGCAATCACTTGCCTGTACGCGTGGGTTCTCGGAATCATCCATGGCTGAAGCCAACGCAGGGAGTACAACATGGTGCAACTTGTTCTGCAACTCAGGCCCCAAGTCCGTCGAAAGCTGCCCTACTGCATTGATTGCTGCCCACCTCACCCGAGGATGAGGATCATTGAAAGAATTGAGCACCATCCCAACAACCTGATCAAGATTCTTAGTCATCACCTTAGCACAGCCTTCTGCAATCTGTGATATCATCATGAGTGCCGCATGACGTCTCTTCCACTCTTCAGCACCGATAAACGATGGGAGCAACTCAGCAGCCACGGGCAAGATGGTGTTGCCACCAACAGCAATTGCAAGCCGGTCAAGACACTCTTGTGCAAAAACAAAGCTTCCGGTTTCCCCAGCGTCCTCCTCCTCGGACACTGCGGCGTACCATGCCGGCTCATCCTGGACCTCAAGCAGCATGGTCATGACCACCGCAAAGAGCCTGCCGACGTACCGTGGCAGCCTCCTCATCATCCCAGGCGCACGCTCCCTTGCCTCGGCAAGGGTAACAACGAACTCGACAGCAAGGTGGCGTGTACCATCCTCCAATCCAGGGGCCTCGGCAATCTGCAGCATGGAGGCGACGACGTCGGGCAGCTGGCGGCGGAGGAACCGCGGCTCCAGGCCAGCGAGCTCAATCATCATCTCGAGCGCCTCCTGCGCGGAGCCCTCGTTGCCGCAGTTGAGCGACTCGGCCAGGGCGCGCATCATGGCGGGGAGGAGGTCCTGGAACCGGTCGCGGTCAGCGGCGGAGGGGAGGGACTGGATGACGCTGATGGCGGCGTTGAGGCCGGCGACGCGGACATCGGTGGAGGTGGGGTGCGAGAGCGCGGCGAGGAGGAGCGCGTGGAGGTCGGGGAAGCCGGCGGCGAGGTGGGAGGCCAGCCTGGCGAGGGTGTTGAGCGCCGACTCCTGCAGCGCGGGGGGCGAGGAGGCGGAGGCGACGGACTTGTAGAGGAAGGTGAGGAGATCGGGCCAGGAGCCGGAGGGCAGCAGGTAGGTGGCGAGCTCGGCGACGGCGTCGGAGAGCTTCTTCGAGATGGACCTGGAGAGGCCGGGCGCGGAGGCCGCGGAGAGGAGCAGCGCCCGGAGCGAGGACTGCGTGGCGGGGGCGAGCGCCGGGTAGACGAAGGCCTGGGAGCCCGGGGAGATGAGGCGGCGGAGCAGCACGGCGGCCATGGGCGCGGAGGGGTGCGCCGGGGAGAGCAGCAGGTGGGCGAGGCGCAGCGCGAGGGGGTCCGGGTGGGAGGCGCGGAGCGCGTGGAACGTCCGCTCCGCCCGCGACCGCGCCTCGTTGGCCGGCGACGCCAGGTCCCCCAGCAGCGCCGTCAGCGGCGCCGGGTCCGCGCCCAGCACCGCCGACGCGTCCTGCCCCTCCGCCGCCTGCGGATCCATCGGCTCTGGCGGTGCGCGGCGCGGGGAGAGGGGAGGGGAAAGTGGTGGGCACTGGCGGTGGAATTCGGCGGGATTTTTTTGGGTTTTGGGGGGAACGGCGCGGCGAGGGCGGGGGCGGGCGGAGTCGCGGGGAGAGGGGGAGGTGGGCAGGGCGTACGGTGTTCGGTATGCTATGGGGGAGTGGAGTTGTGCGGGCCGTGGACACTGGACGCGGGGGCCGGGGGGTTATGAGGGGGTGGCCCACGGCATGGTTATCAAAACCAGGGCAGCGCACGCCACAGCTCACCGTTGTTGTTGCTAATTATGCCATCATCTCACCCTGCTTTCTTTCTTCCTTTCTGGTTGCTTTCGGTTCCTCGTCCATGTTTCCTAAAAATCGATCAGATTCCTCTCTTTTTGTTGTTTATTTCCAAACAAAAAATCATTTGAGGCGGTGTAGGGTTTTGGATGTCATCGGCAGTTAACCGATGGTGTGTTGTCGGGTGCTCGTGTCTAGAGGCGCGGGTGCGGGTGGATAACGAGCAAGAAGGGGGTGGCAGGCCTAGTTGGAGATGTTGTCGTGATGTGTTGTGAAGGTGCGGAGGGAATGGTGAGCACGACAACAGGTGTCGTCGGGACGTGGTGGTGAAGGGAGACATATGGACGAGGGTGTGGTTGTTTGTGGCTTCTAAAGAAGAAGCGAGGGGGGGAGGGTCCGCTTGTTGTGTGCGAGAAAGGAAGAGGTGATTGTTGCTTGTGTGCGTAGCCAGAGGAAAGGTGTCCACGTCAGGCGATGAAGAGGAAGACAGCTCGTTGTTCCAACAAGAAGCAGAGTTCAATTTGTGAGTGTTGCTACTCGAGAATATGCATATGCAAAGGTATCATGTCCCGGTTCATTGTTTTCATTGGAAGAAAACAAATGGGGGGGGGGGGGGGGGGGGGGGGGGGGGGGGGGGGGGGGGGGGGGGGGGGGGGGGGGGGGGGGGGGGGGGGGGGGGGGGGGGGGGGGGGGGGGGGGGGGGGGGGGGGGGGGGGGGGGGGGGGGGGGGGGGGGGGGGGGGGGGGGGGGGGGGGGGGGGGGGGGGGGGGGGGGGGGGGGGGGGGGGGGGGGGGGGGGGGGGGGGGGGGGGGGGGGGGGGGGGGGGGGGGGGGGGGGGGGGGGGGGGGGGGGGGGGGGGGGGGGGGGGGGGGGGGGGGGGGGGGGGGGGGGGGGGGGGGGGGGGGGGGGGGGGGGGGGGGGGGGGGGGGGGGGGGGGGGGGGGGGGGGGGGGGGGGGGGGGGGGGGGGGGGGGGGGGGGGGGGGGGGGGGGGGGGGGGGGGGGGGGGGGGGGGGGGGGGGGGGGGGGGGGGGGGGGGGGGGGGGGGGGGGGGGGGGGGGGGGGGGGGGGGGGGGGGGGGGGGGGGGGGGGGGGGGGGGGGGGGGGGGGGGGGGGGGGGGGGGGGGGGGGGGGGGGGGGGGGGGGGGGGGGGGGGGGGGGGGGGGGGGGGGGGGGGGGGGGGGGGGGGGGGGGGGGGGGGGGGGGGGGGGGGGGGGGGGGGGGGGGGGGGGGGGGGGGGGGGGGGGGGGGGGGGGGGGGGGGGGGGGGGGGGGGGGGGGGGGGGGGGGGGGGGGGGGGGGGGGGGGGGGGGGGGGGGGGGGGGGGGGGGGGGGGGGGGGGGGGGGGGGGGGGGGGGGGGGGGGGGGGGGGGGGGGGGGGGGGGGGGGGGGGGGGGGGGGGGGGGGGGGGGGGGGGGGGGGGGGGGGGGGGGGGGGGGGGGGGGGGGGGGGGGGGGGGGGGGGGGGGGGGGGGGGGGGGGGGGGGGGGGGGGGGGGGGGGGGGGGGGGGGGGGGGGGGGGGGGGGGGGGGGGGGGGGGGGGGGGGGGGGGGGGGGGGGGGGGGGGGGGGGGGGGGGGGGGGGGGGGGGGGGGGGGGGGGGGGGGGGGGGGGGGGGGGGGGGGGGGGGGGGGGGGGGGGGGGGGGGGGGGGGGGGGGGGGGGGGGGGGGGGGGGGGGGGGGGGGGGGGGGGGGGGGGGGGGGGGGGGGGGGGGGGGGGGGGGGGGGGGGGGGGGGGGGGGGGGGGGGGGGGGGGGGGGGGGGGGGGGGGGGGGGGGGGGGGGGGGGGGGGGGGGGGGGGGGGGGGGGGGGGGGGGGGGGGGGGGGGGGGGGGGGGGGGGGGGGGGGGGGGGGGGGGGGGGGGGGGGGGGGGGGGGGGGGGGGGGGGGGGGGGGCCTGGCCCAGTGATAATCCCCAAGTGCAAGGAATCATCGTAGCAATTTCCAAAGGTGGAAGTGATAAGTATGCAGTGTCAAACCCACAAGGAGCTAAAGGTAAGATCAATATTCCCTCAAGTCCCATCTGCCACTGATACGACTCTACGCACACCGAACGTTTGCTTCCATCTAGAAACGAGAAATAAAACTACGTTGTGGGTATGAAGAGGATAGCTTTGCATGATATCGGAGAACTAAAATATAAAAATAGGTGCTGTTAACATAAAGTTAGAACCTATTATAATATATTACAAATAGCGAGTGTGGAATAATGATGGATCGGTGTGCGGAATTATCCTAGGCAATTGTTAATAAGATCGGTAGTCATTATTGCAATTTTATATGAGGGAGACGCATAAGCTAACATACTTTCTCTACTTGGATCATATGCACTTATGATTGGAATTCTAGCAAGCATCCGTAACTACTAAAGATCATTAAGGTAAAACCCAACCATAGCATTAAAGTATCAAGTCCCCTTTATCCCATACGCAACAACCCCCTTACTCGGGTTTAAGCTTCTGTCACTCTAGCAACCCACTATAAGCGAATCATGAACGTATTGCAACAGCGTACAGCGGGAATCCTTCACGTGTGCGCGGCATGAAAGGCACCATAGGACAGCACCAAAATAAAACATACAACTCAAACCAATCTAGATCATCAATCAACCCAAAAGACAAAAGAAATCTACTCAAAACATCATAAGATGGCAACACATCATTGGATAATAATATGTGGCATAAAGCACCATGTTCAAGTAGGGGATTACAGCGGGGTGCGGGAGAGTGGACCGCTTAAAAGAGATGAGTATGGTGATGAAGATGGTGATGTTGATGAAGACGATCACCGCGGCGATGGTTCCCCCGGCGGCACTCCGGCACCACCGAGAGAGAGGGGAAGAGAGTCTCCCCCTTGTGCTTCCTCCTCCATGGCCTCCCCTGATACGACCCGTTGTAATAAAAACACTGAGGTCGTCGACATTTCATCTGAAGCCGATGTTATCCGAAAATACAAAGCATCTACACCGGAGTATCTCTGGCCAAGTAATGAAGATGAGGATACACTAGTTAATACTTGCATGCACGTTGATGCATCGCACATAATTAATATAGGCCAAAAGGAGAAACATGAGATGGAAGCCAGCCTAGAATACTATTCTGTTCCAATTGTAGGAGGCAAAATTCATTCGGTGCATGCAACCAAGAATTATGGCTATTTACTTGGAGATATAAAAGGAGTTAAAGGAAGGTTCAAACAAGGATTTATGTTTCTATTTTTACCACGCATGGAACATGTACGGGAAGGAGATGCACGTGGTCATCTATCTCTCAAGGACTTGGGATGGGGTCCACCTACAGTGAAGATAAATACATGGTGTTTGTTGCCGAGATGTAAAAGGCAACTAATTAAATATAATATAGAGTCCAGGATAGATTATAGTCTTAGTTTCCTTTTGACTGGTGCGTAGCATGTAGGGATAGATTTACGTGAGGGTCAAGTTGATTAGTCGGATCAGCTATAAGTAGTAGATGATGCGATCATGTAAAGGAGGTTATATTTTTTATGAAATAGAAACGATGTGTTTTTCAGGGTAGACACCCGTATCAAGTTTTGGAGGGATCTTTAGAAAACCTCTGTGTTGCGATTTCTCTTCGTGGAAATTGTTTTGCGCGTGAGTACCTTCGTCGAGATTGGTTTTCTCGTGCTGGGCCACAAGGTTCAAACCCTCTACTTCGTGTACATCACGTGCGCGGGCGAGAGGTTGCTGCTACTAAAGGTGGAGTGTCGTGAAAGACCGGGCTGCAACGATAGATCAGATCTCGCCATCGTGGTTCGGTCTATATCAGGTGGTATCAGAGCATCAGGTTGTTCACGACAATATGGAGAAGATGGCGAGTGCATCGTTATTCAGTAAGTTAAGCTATGGATTTCAATTGGAGGAGGAAGGCCATTGGACTGGGCTTTTTCACATGCGTGTGGTGGTGAGAGAGAGATCATGTGCCATGACGATCGATCACATGAATTTGATCAACGCTGTAAGCATCGAGATGGTGGAAAAGTTGAATCTACCAGTGACAGCACGTCCGCAACCATACTTTTTTCGTCGGGGTCATGAGGAGCTCACTGTCACGCACCAAACTAAGGTATCATTTTTGTTGGGTAATTATTTTTGTGAGGTTTTGTGCGACGTGATTCTGGCAGCGATGATTTCGTGTCACTTGTTATTGGGTGAGCCATGGTACAAAGATCATGATGTGGCGTATGATTGCAAAACACACACATATACTGTCAAGAGGGGTAAGAAGTGCAACCTTGCGCCTATGGGTGAGGAGCGTTTTATTTCTTGGAGGAAGGAACATCTTGAGAAGATAAAAGAGCAAAAAGAAGAAAAGAAGAAGGTTGAAGCTACTGAAATTTCCGTCTTCACTGTTCAGTATGTACATGGAAATATTGCTGAAGAGATTGAGTCGAAACCGAGGACGGTTTCCATTCAAGGGGGAGAGGATGATACGACCCGCTGTAATAAAAACACTGAGGTCGTCGACGTCTCATCTGAAGCCGATGTTGTCCGAAAATACAAAGCATCTACACCGGAGTATCTCTGGCCAAGTAATGAAGATGAGGACACACTAGTTAATACTTGCATGCACGTTGATGCATCGCACATAATTAATATAGGCCAAAAGGAGAAACATGAGATGGAAGCCAGCCTAGAATACTATTCTGTTCCAATTGTAGGAGGCAAAATTCATTCGGTGCATTGATACGTCCATTTTGCATCATGCTTTTATATTGATATTTATTGCATTATGGGCTATTATTACATATTCTAGCACAATACTTATGCCTTTCCTCTCTTATTTTACAAGGTTTACATGAAGAGGGAGAATGCCGGCAGCTGGAATTCTGGGCTGGAAAAGGAGCACATCTGAGAGACCTATTCTGCACAACTCCAAAAGTCCTGAAACTTCACGAAGAATTATTTTGAAATATATAAAAAAATATTGGGCGAAGAAAGCACATCAGGGACCCGCCAGGCAGCCACAAGGGTGGGGGGCGCGCCCTACCCCCTGGGCGCGCCTACCTACCTTGTGGGCCACCTGGCAGGCCCTTGATGCCCATCTTCTGCTATATGGTGTGTTTTGACCTAGAAAAAATCAGAAGGAAGCTTTCGGGACGAAGCACCGCCGTCTCGAGGCGGAACCTGGGCAGAACCAATCTAGGGCTCCGGCGAAGCTGTTCTGCCGGAGAAACTTCCCTCCGGGAGGGGGAAATCGAAGCCATCGTCATCACCAACGATCCTCTCATCGAGAGGGGGTCAATCTCCATCAACATCTTCACTAGCACCATCTCCTCTCAAACCCTAGTTCATCTCTTGTATCCGATCTTTGTCTCAAAACCTCAGATTGGTACCTGTGGGTTGCTAGTAGTGTTGATTACTCCTTGTAGTTGATGCTAGTTGGTTTGTTCGGTGGAAGATCATATGTTCAGATCCTTAATTCTATTCAATACCCCTCTGATTACGAACATGAATATGCTTTGTGAGTAGTTACATTTGTTCCTGAGGACATGGGAGAAGTCTTGTTATAAGTAATCATGTGAAATTGGTATTCGTTCGATATTTTGATGAGATGTATGTTGTCTTTCCTCTAGTGGTGTTATGTGAACGTCGACTACATGACACTTCACGATGATTTGGGCCTAGGGGAAGGCATTGGGAAGTAATAAGTAGATGATGGGTTGCTAGAGTGACAGAAGCTTAAACCCTAGTTTATGCGTTGCTTCGTAAGGGGCTGATTTGGATCCATATGTTTCATGCTATGGTTAGATTTATCTTAATTCTTCTTTCGTAGTTGCGGATGCTTGAGAGAGGGGTTAATCATAAGTGGGAGGCTTGTCCAAGGAAGGGCAGCACCCAAGCACCGGTCCACCCACATATCAAATTATCAAAGTAACGAACGCGAATCATATGAGCATGATGAAAACTAGCTTGACAGTAATTCCCATGTGTCCTCGGGAGCACTTTGCTTTATATAAGAGTTTGTCCAGGCTTGTCCTTTGCTACAAAAAGGATTGGGCCACCTTGCTGCACCTTAGTTACTTTTATTACTTGTTACCCGTTACGATTTATCTTATCACACAACTATCTGTTACCGATAATTTCAGTGCTAGCAGAGAATACCTTGTTGAAAACCGCTTGTCATTTCCTTCTGCTCCTCGTTGGGTTCGACACTCTTACTTATCGAAAGGACTATGATAGATCCCCTATACTTGTGGGTCATCAAGACTCTTTTCTGGTGCCGTTGCCGGGGAGTAAAGCGCCTTTGGTAAGGAAACATTTATATAGTGTGCTAAAATTTACTGTCACTTGTCACTATGGAAAATACTCCTTTGAGGGGCTTGTTCGGGGTATCTTCACCTCGACCGGAAGAGCAAAGAGTTGCTCCTCAACCTACTGCACCTACTGAAAATATTTATTATGAAATTCCTTCAGGTATGATAGAGAAACTGCTAGCTAATCCTTATGCAGGAGATGGAACATTACATCCCGATATGCACCTTATCAGGGGGATAGACCCCGGGTAGCCTCATCCGGACCTTAGGACATTTCAAGACATCGGGGCTAGCAAATCCCCTCAAGCTTTCCGGATGCACGGCCAGTTCCTTGGGCCGGCTAGGACCAAGTGGCCGGCTTCCAGAAGACGGCGCACCCTTAGAAGGCGGCTTTGGGGGGAGGCCGGCTCCCAGCAGGCGGCCCCTCCTCCCCTCGGAGTCTGCATTCACCTGCTCTGACAAGACGGGGCGTGGCTACAGAGCCACCTGCCCCCCGGAATCCTGGAAGGGCGTGGCAATAGTATGAGCTGACCCAGCGGCCACCCACCCGCCTGGCGTGCGTCCCATGACGCGGCCCTCGTCAGCAAGGGTCACGCTACCGCCAAGGGCATTAAGTACGGCCCGCAGGCGGCAGGCCCTACCTGTCAACGGGCTCCCAGAAGACGGTGCCCCCTAGAAGACGGCTTCGGGGGCGGGCCGGCTTCCAGCTGGCCGTCCTTCCCTCCCCTCAGAGTCCGCACTCACCCACTACGACAAGACGGAGCGTGGCTACAGTGTGCGCTGACCAAGCGGCCACCCACCCACCTGACGTGGGACTGTAGCCATGCGGCTCCTGACGCGACCTCCGTCATCAAGGACGGAGCTACAGCGAAAGACAATCAGCATGGCCCGCAGGCAGCGGGCCCTACCTGTCGGCCGTATTCTTGGCAGCCGGCGGGCCCTCCAGAGGCGGGCCCCAGTAGCCGGCGGAGAACCCGGCGACCCTAGCCACTGACGTCCGGGTCCTACACCCGGCCGTATTACCATTGTACCCCTGGGGGGTTGGCCTATAAAACCTCCCAGGGCTCACCCATGCAAAGGGTTCACCCCTCATTCCACACACCCACGCCATAGCTAGGAGAAGAGAGCAGCTATGCCCTTCTTCCTCCTCTAGCAACACAGCTCAAGGAGCAACCTTGTACACTCTTGATCATAGTCATCATGCGGAGACCCCGCAGAGCAGGACTAGGGGTGTTATCTCTCCGGAGAGCCCCTAACCTGGGTACGTCTCGTGTACGATCGAGCTCGTGCTCACTCCCGCTTCCAGGGCCCGACGACGTCCTCTTGGCTCCACCCATGATAAGCCACCCCCTGGCATCTGACGTGACATTACCACGACAGTTGGCGCCCATCGTGGGGCCATTCGCGGCATCGGCCGGACACACGTTCTGGACGGGAACCGCCTTCCTCTCCGGCGAGCGCATCGCGTCTGGCTTGATTAACCAGCCCGATGCGGTCGCTTGTGCTTGCACCGGTGCATCGCCCCGCGCGGGAGCTATCTGCCCCGCGAGCTGCCTCGTCGGCCTCTTCGAGAAGCTCACCCTCTCTGATGCGGCTGAGGGAGTCCTGGATTAAGGGGTCCCCGGACGTCCGAGCTATGTGACATGGGCCGGACTGATGGGCTGTGAAGATACAAGATAGAAGACCTTCTTCCGTGTCCAGATGGGACTCTCCTTTGCGTGGATGGCAAGTTAGGCGTTCGGATATGAAGATTCCTTTCTCTGTAAACCGACTCTATACAACCCTAGGTTCCCTCGGTGTCTATATAAACCGGAGGGTTTAGTCCGTAGAGGCAATCACAATTCCCACAGGCTAGACATCTAGGGTTTAGCCATTACGATCTCGTGGTAGATCAACTCTTGTAACCCCTATACTCATCAAATACAATCAAGCAGGACGTAGGGTTTTACCTCCATCAAGAGGGCCCGAACCTGGGTAAACATCGTGTCCCCCGTCTCGTGTTGCCTTCGATCCTCAGACGCACAGTTCGGGACCCCCTACCCGAGATCGGCCGGTTTTGACACCGACATTGGTGCTTTCATTGAGAGTTCCACTGTGCCGTCAGCAGAAGGTTCGATGGCTCGTTCGATCATCAACAACGTTGCTGTTTCCGGGGAGAACTTCCTTCCCGGTCAACTTTTTGTGTTCGGTGGCTTCGCTCTGCGCGCCAACTCGATCGGCCACCTCGAGCAGATCGACAGCTACGCCCCTGGTCATCAGATCAGTTTTGGGAATCTGAATTATGTCGCCGATATCCGAGGAGACTTGATCTTCGAAGGATTCGCGGCTCCGACCACCTCTCTGGCCTTAGATCCGGAGCAAATCACTGGGTCGGGAGATGGGAGTTTGGAGCCCGCTGGACTCTCCGCAATCATAGAGCTTACTACCGGAGATCCAGAGGAGACCGCGTCATCGGCTAGCCCGGAGTCAAACCAGATTCCCTTTATCACCGGAGAGCCGGACTCGTCCCCGGACTCTAAATCCGAACTCTTAAGCTCCACGACAAGCAGGCATGGCCAGGAGGCTTTCGCCTTGCCCAGCGCCAAAGACTTTGGTCTCCCCGTCCAATCCTCGCCTTTAAGCGAGGCTCTGGACTTAATGCGATCCCTCGCCATTACAGAGGAGTCACTTCTGAACTATGCCCAGCCCGGACTAGGGGCTGAGAGCGGGGAATTTTACGTCCCACCCACCACCCACTTGATAGCCACTGTCGAAGACTTAACCGACATGCTCGATTACGCCTCCGAAGACATCGACGGTATGGACGACGATGCCGGAGCCGAACCAGCTCAAAACCCGCCTATCACCGGGCATTGGACTGCCACTTCTACATACGACGTGTACATGGTGGATACACCCAAAGAGGACGACGATGGCAATCAGGATCCGATCAAGGACAAGCCCGTCGAAGTTCCACCAAAGCGACGACGTCAACGACGCCGTTCAAGATCGTGGCGAGGAAAGGAAAGTAATACCGGCACCAGAGATAATGACACTCTGGAGAATGCCGAAGACTCGGAGCACCCCATCGAGCCTGCCGTAGAACAGGATGACGGGGAAGACGGACAAGTCAACCTAGACGAACCGACCGAGAATGATGATTCGGAGGACAGTAACTATTTACCGGCCTTCGAGGAGGAAGTCAGCCTCGACAACGAAGATTTCATCGTGCCAGAGGAACCCCTCGAGCAAGAACGCTTTAGGCGACAGCTCATCGCAACAGCGAGGAGCCTAAAAAAGAAACAGCAACGGCTTCAAGCCGAAGAGGATACGCTCAACGATAGATGGACTAAAGTCCTAGCGGCCGAAGAATACGGCCTCGAGCGCCCAACAAAGAGCTACCCGAAGCGCAGGCTACTACCACAATTTGACAATGAGGCCTTTGAGCCAATACCGCCAAGGTATAATCCTACTGACAAACCTGACCGACCACCACACGGTCGGGACAGGGGGGGGGGGGGGGGGGGGGGGAATTGTCGACTGTCCGGACGCCGAAGCCCTCGCGGCCTTTAAGCACAGCGTCCGGGACGAGTGGCTCGCCCGACACCTCGGCCAAGAAAAACCGAAGTCCATGGCGGCCCTTACCACACTCATGACCCACTTTTGCGTGGGAGAAGATAGCTGGCTAGCCCGTCGAAGCAATAGCACCAGCGACCCTGGCACCTCCGAAGCCAGAGACGGCAACGGTAGGCCACGACGCAACAAACACAAGCGTCGAAGCAACAATGCAGATACTGAGGATACGGCGGTCAACGCCGGATTCAGTGGCTCTAAACCCGGTCAGCGGAAGAAGCCATTCAAAGGAAATAAAGATGGTCCATCCAGTCTGGACAGAATACTTGATCGACCTTGCTAGATCCACGGCACCCCCGACAAGCCTGCCAATCATACCAACAGAAATTGTTGGGTTTTTAAACAGGCCGGTAAGCTAAACGCCGAACATAAGGGGAAAGGGTCGCCCAACGAGGACGACGATGAAGAACCTCGCCCACCGAACACAGGGGGGCAGAAGAAATTTCCCCCCGAGGTAAAAACGGTGAGTATGATATACGTTACACATATTCCCAAGAAGGAGCGCAAACGGGCGCTAAGGGACGTCTACGCCGTAGAGCCGGTCGCCCCAAAATTCAACCCATGGTCGGCTTGTCCGATCACCTTCGATCGAAAGGATCACCCGACCAGTATCCGTCATGAACGTTCGGCAGCTTTGGTCCTCGATCCAATTATCGACGGATTCCACCTTACGCGAGTCCTCATGGACGGTGGCAGCAGCCTTAACCTGCTTTATCAAGACACTGTCCGCAAGATGGGTATTGATCCATCAAGAATCAAGCTTACTAAAACCACCTTCAAAGGAGTAATACCAGGTGTAGAGGCCCGCTGCACGGGCTCAATCACATTGGAAGTAGTCTTCGGTTCGCCGGACAACTTCCGAAGCGAAGACTTGATCTTTCGATATCGTCCCCTTCCGCAGTGGTTATCACGCACTGCTCGGACGTACTGCCTTCGCCCGCTTCAATGCAGTCCCGCATTATGCTTACCTAAAGCTCAAGATGCCTGGACCCCGCGGCGTTATCACAGTCAATGGAAACATGGAGCGCTCCCTCCGTACAGAGGAGCATACCGCGGCCATCGCAGCTGAGGTGTAGGGTGGCCTCGCTAAGCCGAATACTACACTGGCACTCAAGCCCCCGGACATGGCTAAACGAGTCTGGTCTACCCTACAGAACGACAGTCCGGCTCATCCAGAGCTAGATTAGCAATTCGGCCCCCATCAATGCCCCGACCTGATAGCGGCATACGTACCGTGCATACATAACTACGCATTAAAAATACCATGGGCAAGGATGGAGGCATGCTAAACATAAGGTCCACGGTACAGCTCGACCCTATCCGGACCTCCATATTGCTCCACCTCTTTTCTTCTTGTTTTTATTTTTCAGGTTCCTTACAACTTACTTCAATTCCTGGTGGTAATAGGGGCCGCCTTCTAGGCCCCTTATGCATACTCAATTATTGATCCTCTCAAAGGATCATTCACCAAGGTGACAAGCGGTGCAGACGTGTGGCAGTGTGTCCAAAGGATCTTCAAGATCAAATTTTTAATTTTAGGACCTGTATACAACTTTCCCTTGTCTTCGGCATGTAAAATAGCCGTGATGCTTATCGCATCTTTCGTACAAATACGTTTGACGTACCAATCCGACTATAATGGAAACAGTTTCGCCCAACCCTGTTAGGCATTGGCTTACCTTTTTCTGTTTTTCCACTTCACGTTCGAATTGGCATATACACCTTGGTACGACTTTAATCGCCAGGGGCTCTATATGTATCTTCAACAATAAAAAAGTCCGAACACTCTTAGAGCACACTTCGGCGTCCCGAATACTGCATTATATGCATCGGCTCCGAACCACGTCTTTGGTCAATAGTTGGGTTGCCCGGCTCCTGTGCTTGCTACCTTACGTTCCGTTTTCGGCTAAGGTAGTAAAGGGAGAACTACTGCGATTGTGTTTCCGGCTAGCCCGGTCAAGCACCTCAGTAGAGAAAGCCGAAAACTGACTGTCGTGATGCGGCGAGAGCTGGTCAGCAATTCGGCGACTTATTAAATCTTTAGTGATTTTGGGGGGGGGGGGGGGGGGGGGGGGGGGGGGGGGGGGGGGGGGGGGGGGGGGGGGGGGGGGGGGGGGGGGGGGGGGGGGGGGGGGGGGGGGGGGGGGGGGGGGGGGGTTCAAAGGGGGCTGCTCGCTCGACTCCGGAGCCGTTTGGGTCTCCGGAGTGGTATTCCGCCGGGATCCAGACTTGTCTGGGCCACCGTCGTCAGTATCCATGGGGGTTTTACCCTCCATGTTTTCGGCAGCCAGGGTATTACCCTCCGGCGCCGCCTTGTCGGCCTCCCACACCTCCTTTACGGACCAAGACGTTGGGTCAAGTGTGATTATGTGCTATTCCGAACACCCCCGTAGTATCTACGTGGGGGCTGAAGCCGACGACTGGCAAACTCTCAAAGATAAAAATGGCCACACAGGAGGAAAAATAATGTAAGATTACAGGCACAAATATATTACAAAGGCCTTGGTTTATAATACAATGTCTGGGCAGCTCGGATACATTTACTCGAACATAATGAGCATTGACCCTCTATCAAACGGGCACCTTCCAGGACATCGTCGAAGTAGCGCTCCGGCTTGCGGTGGACCTTACATCCGGGCGGTCCCTCAACTGCCACGTCGGCTACCTTCATCTTCGCCCAGTGCATCTTGACACGGGCGAAGGCCATCCGTGCACCCTCTATGCATGCCGACCGTTTAACTGCATCAATTCGGGGCAGCGCGTCGATGAGTCGCTGCACTAGGCCGAAATAGCTGCTCGGCACAGGTTCGGTTGGCCATAGCCGGACTATGACGTCCCTCATGGCCAATCCGGACATCCTATGCAGCTCGGCCCACTGCGTCATCTGGTCATTTAACAGCGTTGGGCGCTCCCGCGCCGCGAACTGTGACCAGTACAACTTCTCCGTCGTGTGCCCTTCTTGGGCCCGAAAGAATTGCGCGGCGTCAGCAGCACTCCTCGAAAGATCCACAAAGGCGTCTAGAGAATTCCACAGCCGAGTGAGCAAGGCATACTTCTGACTGCCAAATTTACTCTGTAAAAGAAAGGGCTTACCAGCCGCTATCTGTCCGGCTTGCCGGCTCTCCTCGTGAGCTGCTCGGGATTCGGTCCGCCCTTCCTCGGCCTCTTGGAGGGCCTTGGCGAGATCAGCCGCTTGGGCTTTGTTCTTCTTTTCTAAGGACTCGCACTTGCTAGCGGCGTCCTTGAGTTCTTGCTCCAATTTGGCCACCGCTCCTCATATTGGCGACGGGCGGCCTGCTCGGACTTCAAATTCGTGGCCGCTGTATCAGCGGCCGCTTTGCTCACCTTTGCCTGCTCTTTGGCCTGCGCAAGAGCACCCCTGAGGGTCTCGACCTCCGCAGCGCCGCCTGTACTCATCCACATATCAGCGCATGAGTTTTCACTCAGAGTTTATGTCTCAATACAGACACAAATGCGATATGTGGTATATACCTTGTGCCTCGTCAAACCGCTTGTTAATAAGGACAGTGTCCTTCTCGGCCAGCTCCAGTTTCCGCTTACGTTCGGAAACCTCAGCAGCCTCGGCGGTTGCCACTAACATTGAAGCCTGTTTATCAAAATAGACAAGATTGATATATCCTGTGAATATTTGATCCTCTGTTCGGCTCTTTTTTAAGAACCAAACAGAGTCTCAGGGGCTACTATCTATACACAGGCATATTTTTCGTATGAAAAGCAGCTAAAAATATTACATCGCATAGCTCAAAGCCTGTTAATAGGCTGGTGAAGGCTTCGTTCAACCCGCTTTTGGCAGACTGAACCTTTTCAATCACCATACCCATCAGGGTACGGTGTTCCTCCACGACGGAAGCACGGCAAAGTGCCTCCCTCAATGTGTCCGGCGCCTCAGGATTGGCGGAGGCCGCCGGTGGAGTCAGCACTCTCC
>JAAAWM010011107.1:0-62084 GCA_036873465.1 Thinopyrum obtusiflorum
ATTCGTTATCCTTTGGAAGCTTCTTCTTCAATATTTTCAGTAGCTTCTCAAATTCTTTGTCAGGCACAACATTCTCTGCCTTCCACTGCAGCAATTCCAGTACGGTATCGAGCTTTGTGTTGCCATCTTCGCAATTGGGGTACAACCCTTTTTGGTGATCCTCTAACATGCGATCGAATTTCAGCTTCTCCTTTTCACTTTCGCACTGTCTCCTTGCATCAACAATGACCCGGCGGAGATCATCATCGGGCACATCGTCTGGTTCCTCTTGATCTTCAGCTTCCCCCGTTGCAGCATCATCGTATTCATCGGGCACATCGTCTAGTTGTCATCGTCCTCTTCTTCTTCGCTGTCTTCCATCATAACCCCTATTTCTCCGTGCCTGGTCCAAACATTATAGTGTGGCATGAAACCCTTATAAAGCAGGTGGATGTGAAGGATTTTCCGGTCAGAGTAAGACTTCGTATTCCCACATATAGGGCATGGACAACACATAAAACCATTCTGCTTGTTTGGCTCAGCCACTTCGAGAAAATTATGCACGCCCTTAATGTACTCGGAGGTGCGTCTGCCATCGTACATCCATTGTCGGTTCATCTGCGTGCATTATATATAATTAAGTGTGTCAAAAACCATTACAAAACATCATAAATAGATAAGTGACCAAATTAATAGAAGTTCATCATCACATTAAAACCAAAGTACATACATAGTTCTCATTGAACAACATATAGCTCTCCAGAGCATCTAATTAAACCATACATTATTGAAACTATGTAAAACATTTCAATGCAACAACAAATGCGATCATAATCGTAACCAAGGTAACAATTGATCCAACGGCATAATGATACCAAGCCTCGGTATGAATGGCATATTTTCTATACTTTCTAATCTTGAAGCGCATTGCATCCATCTTGATCTTGTGATCATCGACGACATCCGCAACATGCAACTCCAATATTATCTTCTCCTCCTCAATTTTTTTCAATTTTTTCTTCAAGTAATTGTTTTCTTCTTCAACTAAATTTAACCTCTCGACAATAGGGTCGGTTGAAATTTCCGGTTCACATACCTCCTAGATAAAAAAATCAATGTCACGTTGGTCGGGGGGGGGGGGGGGGGGGGGGGGGGGGGGGGGGGGGGGGGGGGGGGGGGGGGGGGGGGGGGGGGGGGGGGGGGGGGGGGGGGGGGGGGGGGGGGGGGGGGGGGGGGGGGGGGGGGGGGGGGGGGGGGGGGGGGGGGGGGGGGGGGGGGGGGGGGGGGGGGGGGGGGGGGGGGGGGGGGGGGGGGGGGGGGGGGGGGGGGGGGGGGGGGGGGGGGGGGGGGGGGGGGGGGGGGGGGGGGGGGGGGGGGGGGGGGGGGGGGGGGGGGGGGGGGGGGGGGGGGGGGGGGGGGGGGGGGGGGGGGGGGGGGGGGGGGGGGGGGGGGGGGGGGGGGGGGGGGGGGGGGGGGGGGGGGGGGGGGGGGGGGGGGGGGGGGGGGGGGGGGGGGGGGGGGGGGGGGGGGGGGGGGGGGGGGGGGGGGGGGGGGGGGGGGGGGGGGGGGGGGGGGGGGGGGGGGGGGGGGGGGGGGGGGGGGGGGGGGGGGGGGGGGGGGGGGGGGGGGGGGGGGGGGGGGGGGGGGGGGGGGGGGGGGGGGGGGGGGGGGGGGGGGGGGGGGGGGGGGGGGGGGGGGGGGGGGGGGGGGGGGGGGGGGGGGGGGGGGGGGGGGGGGGGGGGGGGGGGGGGGGGGGGGGGGGGGGGGGGGGGGGGGGGGGGGGGGGGGGGGGGGGGGGGGGGGGGGGGGGGGGGGGGGGGGGGGGGGGGGGGGGGGGGGGGGGGGGGGGGGGGGGGGGGGGGGGGGGGGGGGGGGGGGGGGGGGGGGGGGGGGGGGGGGGGGGGGGGGGGGGGGGGGGGGGGGGGGGGGGGGGGGGGGGGGGGGGGGGGGGGGGGGGGGGGGGGGGGGGGGGGGGGGGGGGGGGGGGGGGGGGGGGGGGGGGGGGGGGGGGGGGGGGGGGGGGGGGGGGGGGGGGGGGGGGGGGGGGGGGGGGGGGGGGGGGGGGGGGGGGGGGGGGGGGGGGGGGGGGGGGGGGGGGGGGGGGGGGGGGGGGGGGGGGGGGGGGGGGGGGGGGGGGGGGGGGGGGGGGGGGGGGGGGGGGGGGGGGGGGGGGGGGGGGGGGGGGGGGGGGGGGGGGGGGGGGGGGGGGGGGGGGGGGGGGGGGGGGGGGGGGGGGGGGGGGGGGGGGGGGGGGGGGGGGGGGGGGGGGGGGGGGGGGGGGGGGGGGGGGGGGGGGGGGGGGGGGGGGGGGGGGGGGGGGGGGGGGGGGGGGGGGGGGGGGGGGGGGGGGGGGGGGGGGGGGGGGGGGGGGGGGGGGGGGGGGGGGGGGGGGGGGGGGGGGGGGGGGGGGGGGGGGGGGGGGGGGGGGGGGGGGGGGGGGGGGGGGGGGGGGGGGGGGGGGGGGGGGGGGGGGGGGGGGGGGGGGGGGGGGGGGGGGGGGGGGGGGGGGGGGGGGGGGGGGGGGGGGGGGGGGGGGGGGGGGGGGGGGGGGGGGGGGGGGGGGGGGGGGGGGGGGGGGGGGGGGGGGGGGGGGGGGGGGGGGGGGGGGGGGGGGGGGGGGGGGGGGGGGGGGGGGGGGGGGGGGGGGGGGGGGGGGGGGGGGGGGGGGGGGGGGGGGGGGGGGGGGGGGGGGGGGGGGGGGGGGGGGGGGGGGGGGGGGGGGGGGGGGGGGGGGGGGGGGGGGGGGGGGGGGGGGGGGGGGGGGGGGGGGGGGGGGGGGGGGGGGGGGGGGGGGGGGGGGGGGGGGGGGGGGGGGGGGGGGGGGGGGGGGGGGGGGGGGGGGGGGGGGGGGGGGGGGGGGGGGGGGGGGGGGGGGGGGGGGGGGGGGGGGGGGGGGGGGGGGGGGGGGGGGGGGGGGGGGGGGGGGGGGGGGGGGGGGGGGGGGGGGGGGGGGGGGGGGGGGGGGGGGGGGGGGGGGGGGGGGGGGGGGGGGGGGGGGGGGGGGGGGGGGGGGGGGGGGGGGGGGGGGGGGGGGGGGGGGGGGGGGGGGGGGGGGGGGGGGGGGGGGGGGGGGGGGGGGGGGGGGGGGGGGGGGGGGGGGGGGGGGGGGGGGGGGGGGGGGGGGGGGGGGGGGGGGGGGGGGGGGGGGGGGGGGGGGGGGGGGGGGGGGGGGGGGGGGGGGGGGGGGGGGGGGGGGGGGGGGGGGGGGGGGGGGGGGGGGGGGGGGGGGGGGGGGGGGGGGGGGGGGGGGGGGGGGGGGGGGGGGGGGGGGGGGGGGGGGGGGGGGGGGGGGGGGGGGGGGGGGGGGGGGGGGGGGGGGGGGGGGGGGGGGGGGGGGGGGGGGGGGGGGGGGGGGGGGGGGGGGGGGGGGGGGGGGGGGGGGGGGGGGGGGGGGGGGGGGGGGGGGGGGGGGGGGGGGGGGGGGGGGGGGGGGGGGGGGGGGGGGGGGGGGGGGGGGGGGGGGGGGGGGGGGGGGGGGGGGGGGGGGGGGGGGGGGGGGGGGGGGGGGGGGGGGGGGGGGGGGGGGGGGGGGGGGGGGGGGGGGGGGGGGGGGGGGGGGGGGGGGGGGGGGGGGGGGGGGGGGGGGGGGGGGGGGGGGGGGGGGGGGGGGGGGGGGGGGGGGGGGGGGGGGGGGGGGGGGGGGGGGGGGGGGGGGGGGGGGGGGGGGGGGGGGGGGGGGGGGGGGGGGGGGGGGGGGGGGGGGGGGGGGGGGGGGGGGGGGGGGGGGGGGGGGGGGGGGGGGGGGGGGGGGGGGGGGGGGGGGGGGGGGGGGGGGGGGGGGGGGGGGGGGGGGGGGGGGGGGGGGGGGGGGGGGGGGGGGGGGGGGGGGGGGGGGGGGGGGGGGGGGGGGGGGGGGGGGGGGGGGGGGGGGGGGGGGGGGGGGGGGGGGGGGGGGGGGGGGGGGGGGGGGGGGGGGGGGGGGGGGGGGGGGGGGGGGGGGGGGGGGGGGGGGGGGGGGGGGGGGGGGGGGGGGGGGGGGGGGGGGGGGGGGGGGGGGGGGGGGGGGGGGGGGGGGGGGGGGGGGGGGGGGGGGGGGGGGGGGGGGGGGGGGGGGGGGGGGGGGGGGGGGGGGGGGGGGGGGGGGGGGGGGGGGGGGGGGGGGGGGGGGGGGGGGGGGGGGGGGGGGGGGGGGGGGGGGGGGGGGGGGGGGGGGGGGGGGGGGGGGGGGGGGGGGGGGGGGGGGGGGGGGGGGGGGGGGGGGGGGGGGGGGGGGGGGGGGGGGGGGGGGGGGGGGGGGGGGGGGGGGGGGGGGGGGGGGGGGGGGGGGGGGGGGGGGGGGGGGGGGGGGGGGGGGGGGGGGGGGGGGGGGGGGGGGGGGGGGGGGGGGGGGGGGGGGGGGGGGGGGGGGGGGGGGGGGGGGGGGGGGGGGGGGGGGGGGGGGGGGGGGGGGGGGGGGGGGGGGGGGGGGGGGGGGGGGGGGGGGGGGGGGGGGGGGGGGGGGGGGGGGGGGGGGGGGGGGGGGGGGGGGGGGGGGGGGGGGGGGGGGGGGGGGGGGGGGGGGGGGGGGGGGGGGGGGGGGGGGGGGGGGGGGGGGGGGGGGGGGGGGGGGGGGGGGGGGGGGGGGGGGGGGGGGGGGGGGGGGGGGGGGGGGGGGGGGGGGGGGGGGGGGGGGGGGGGGGGGGGGGGGGGGGGGGGGGGGGGGGGGGGGGGGGGGGGGGGGGGGGGGGGGGGGGGGGGGGGGGGGGGGGGGGGGGGGGGGGGGGGGGGGGGGGGGGGGGGGGGGGGGGGGGGGGGGGGGGGGGGGGGGGGGGGGGGGGGGGGGGGGGGGGGGGGGGGGGGGGGGGGGGGGGGGGGGGGGGGGGGGGGGGGGGGGGGGGGGGGGGGGGGGGGGGGGGGGGGGGGGGGGGGGGGGGGGGGGGGGGGGGGGGGGGGGGGGGGGGGGGGGGGGGGGGGGGGGGGGGGGGGGGGGGGGGGGGGGGGGGGGGGGGGGGGGGGGGGGGGGGGGGGGGGGGGGGGGGGGGGGGGGGGGGGGGGGGGGGGGGGGGGGGGGGGGGGGGGGGGGGGGGGGGGGGGGGGGGGGGGGGGGGGGGGGGGGGGGGGGGGGGGGGGGGGGGGGGGGGGGGGGGGGGGGGGGGGGGGGGGGGGGGGGGGGGGGGGGGGGGGGGGGGGGGGGGGGGGGGGGGGGGGGGGGGGGGGGGGGGGGGGGGGGGGGGGGGGGGGGGGGGAAAATGCTCCTACACTCCCGGTGCCACCACGTCAAGACCGCGTGCCGCCTGCGGTGGCTGTGCGCGGGCATCAAGATCAAGCTCCGCCCCAGCAAAGGGCCTCGGTGGCCACAGCAAGCTGCCGTGCCTTCACTCTAGAGCTGCGTAGCGTCGTATGGCTAGGCAAGTTCAAGCCGGACCTGCCCCCACGCTACGACGGCACCCCCGACCCTGCGGAGTTCTTGCAGCTCTACGAGTTGAGCATCGAGGCGGCCAACGGCGACGAGAAAGTCATGGCGAACTAGTTTCCCATGGCTCTCAAGGATGGTGCTCGCTCGTGGCTCTTGAACTTGCACCCAGGATCGATCTCCTCCTGGGGTGAGATGCGCGACCGCTTTGTCGCCAACTGCCAGGGCACTCGCGATCGCCCTCCGGCCGCGGGCGACCTACACCGCATCAAGCAGCAGCCAGGAGAGACCCTGCAGAAGTACATCCAGCGCTTCAACAGCGTTCGCCTCAAGATCCCCAAGGTGACGGACGAGGCCATCATCTCAGCATTTTCCGATGGCGTCCGTGATGTCAAGATGAAGGAGGAGCTCGCCATCCATGAGGAGCTATGCACGGTGCTGGAGATGTTCAACATGGCGACCAAGTGTGCGAGAGCTGAGGAGGGGTGCCTCTCCCTCCTCGAACTCCCAGCTGCCGACCCGGAAGAGAAGAAAGTCAAGGCCAATGATGTGAAGCGCAAAGGGGTAGCCGTGCTCGCGGCAGAGCCAGACACGAAGCACGGCCGGGACCACCCCGAGTCATCCAAGAGCAGCTGTCCATTCCGCGCCTTCCACAACGTACACATCCACAACACCAACGACTGTCAAGATCCTCCAGCTGCGGGGGATGTAGCTCACGGAGCGCTCCGCCACCTCCGCACCAAGATGGCGCCCTGGCACCAAGGCGCGCGGCCCCTCGGCGCGACCCGCCGCGCCGGGCACCCGCGCATGAAGAAGGAAGCTACCAAGAAGTTCCCCAACTGCGAGAAAATGCTCCTACACTCCCGGTGCCACCACGTCAAGACCGCGTGCCGCCTGCGGTGGCTGTGCGCGGGCATCAAGATCAAGCTCCGCCCCAGCAAAGGGCGGGGGGGGGGGGGGGGGGGGGGGGGGGGGGGGGGGGGGGGGGGGGGGGGGGGGGGGGGGGGGGGGGGGGGGGGGGGGGGGGGGGGGGGGGGGGGGGGGGGGGGGGGGGGGGGGGGGGGGGGGGGGGGGGGGGGGGGGGGGGGGGGGGGGGGGGGGGGGGGGGGGGGGGGGGGGGGGGGGGGGGGGGGGGGGGGGGGGGGGGGGGGGGGGGGGGGGGGGGGGGGGGGGGGGGGGGGGGGGGGGGGGGGGGGGGGGGGGGGGGGGGGGGGGGGGGGGGGGGGGGGGGGGGGGGGGGGGGGGGGGGGGGGGGGGGGGGGGGGGGGGGGGGGGGGGGGGGGGGGGGGGGGGGGGGGGGGGGGGGGGGGGGGGGGGGGGGGGGGGGGGGGGGGGGGGGGGGGGGGGGGGGGGGGGGGGGGGGGGGGGGGGGGGGGGGGGGGGGGGGGGGGGGGGGGGGGGGGGGGGGGGGGGGGGGGGGGGGGGGGGGGGGGGGGGGGGGGGGGGGGGGGGGGGGGGGGGGGGGGGGGGGGGGGGGGGGGGGGGGGGGGGGGGGGGGGGGGGGGGGGGGGGGGGGGGGGGGGGGGGGGGGGGGGGGGGGGGGGGGGGGGGGGGGGGGGGGGGGGGGGGGGGGGGGGGGGGGGGGGGGGGGGGGGGGGGGGGGGGGGGGGGGGGGGGGGGGGGGGGGGGGGGGGGGGGGGGGGGGGGGGGGGGGGGGGGGGGGGGGGGGGGGGGGGGGGGGGGGGGGGGGGGGGGGGGGGGGGGGGGGGGGGGGGGGGGGGGGGGGGGGGGGGGGGGGGGGGGGGGGGGGGGGGGGGGGGGGGGGGGGGGGGGGGGGGGGGGGGGGGGGGGGGGGGGGGGGGGGGGGGGGGGGGGGGGGGGGGGGGGGGGGGGGGGGGGGGGGGGGGGGGGGGGGGGGGGGGGGGGGGGGGGGGGGGGGGGGGGGGGGGGGGGGGGGGGGGGGGGGGGGGGGGGGGGGGGGGGGGGGGGGGGGGGGGGGGGGGGGGGGGGGGGGGGGGGGGGGGGGGGGGGGGGGGGGGGGGGGGGGGGGGGGGGGGGGGGGGGGGGGGGGGGGGGGGGGGGGGGGGGGGGGGGGGGGGGGGGGGGGGGGGGGGGGGGGGGGGGGGGGGGGGGGGGGGGGGGGGGGGGGGGGGGGGGGGGGGGGGGGGGGGGGGGGGGGGGGGGGGGGGGGGGGGGGGGGGGGGGGGGGGGGGGGGGGGGGGGGGGGGGGGGGGGGGGGGGGGGGGGGGGGGGGGGGGGGGGGGGGGGGGGGGGGGGGGGGGGGGGGGGGGGGGGGGGGGGGGGGGGGGGGGGGGGGGGGGGGGGGGGGGGGGGGGGGGGGGGGGGGGGGGGGGGGGGGGGGGGGGGGGGGGGGGGGGGGGGGGGGGGGGGGGGGGGGGGGGGGGGGGGGGGGGGGGGGGGGGGGGGGGGGGGGGGGGGGGGGGGGGGGGGGGGGGGGGGGGGGGGGGGGGGGGGGGGGGGGGGGGGGGGGGGGGGGGGGGGGGGGGGGGGGGGGGGGGGGGGGGGGGGGGGGGGGGGGGGGGGGGGGGGGGGGGGGGGGGGGGGGGGGGGGGGGGGGGGGGGGGGGGGGGGGGGGGGGGGGGGGGGGGGGGGGGGGGGGGGGGGGGGGGGGGGGGGGGGGGGGGGGGGGGGGGGGGGGGGGGGGGGGGGGGGGGGGGGGGGGGGGGGGGGGGGGGGGGGGGGGGGGGGGGGGGGGGGGGGGGGGGGGGGGGGGGGGGGGGGGGGGGGGGGGGGGGGGGGGGGGGGGGGGGGGGGGGGGGGGGGGGGGGGGGGGGGGGGGGGGGGGGGGGGGGGGGGGGGGGGGGGGGGGGGGGGGGGGGGGGGGGGGGGGGGGGGGGGGGGGGGGGGGGGGGGGGGGGGGGGGGGGGGGGGGGGGGGGGGGGGGGGGGGGGGGGGGGGGGGGGGGGGGGGGGGGGGGGGGGGGGGGGGGGGGGGGGGGGGGGGGGGGGGGGGGGGGGGGGGGGGGGGGGGGGGGGGGGGCTCACGACGACATCGTGGCAGCAGGCCAGCCTCTTCTTCGGTGGGAGTGGCCCCCGCTCTTCACGGGGGGCTCTTTGAAGCCAAGTCTGAGCAAGCCTTGGGCCTGGGGGCTACTGTCGGCGTTCTGGGAACGGGGGTCCCCGGACTTGCCTGCCTGCGGCCTACGGCGCGGCTCCACTAACGGCCTAGTACGGCCCATCTTCGTCAGCAAACACTCAACACGCTCGCGAGGGGCCAAGCCTCGCGAGGCGGGCGACACAAGACCTCCTCAGGGGCAGCCTCACTAGGCTGGCTCGCGAGGAGCGGAACGATCAAGGCGAGGCGCACCTCAGGAGGTTCCCGTGACGTGAGCCATGATGACCAAGGCTAGGCGGGCGCCAGCGGGCGCAGAGTACTGGTTTCCTCTTTGGTGCTAAAGGACAAGGCGCAGGCGGGGAATCCCAAGGCATCAGGCAAAGGTTTCCATATCGGTGCAAGGAGACCAAGACCAGCAAGACGACGGGATGGAGGTCATCGCGGAGCCCACGACAGCATCACCACCTTAGCCTTTGGCAGGCGAAGACCACCTTTTGTCAGGATATCTTTTACTAGCTGCCCCCCTTCAAATTGGCAGGCTTCTATAAATAGGACTAGCCACCACTGTAGACGTGCGAACAAAAGCTTTTATAATGGGGATGATATTAACACAAAAGGCGCTATAGATTCTTTACACACCCCCGTGGGGTCCATCTTGGTTCCTCACAGGAAACAAAAGGAAAAGACTATCGGAAGCTATAACTACGGGCGTCGCCACTAATACCATCATCAACAGTGGGCCACGGGAGGCCAACGCCCACTCCTTCCATATCAACGTCGGCGGCGGGCGGACACTGTTGCTGCACTCCGGGCACGGCGAGAGCTCGGGGGCACGTAGCTGTCATCGCTCGTCTCCGAAGTCTCGTAGGGCTCGGGAGAGTCGCTGGACTCCCAAGCGCCATCGCTGCTGCTGGAGGAACCGCTTGCAAGGCTAGCGGCAGGCCCGGCTCCTGTCGCTGTGCTGTCCCGATAACCTCCTCTAGGGCAGCACTCGAGGCGGCGGCCTCCCTCGTCGAAGACCTTGAAGAACATCATGGAGGTGCCATCGTATTCGAAGTGGATGGCGAGGGCGCCCTCCGCGCGGCAAACTCGGGCGACCTCACCCCATCGCAGGTCATGAAAATCTTGCGTGGGGAGACGACCTCACCCTCCACCTCCGTCGCCAGGGGATCACACTCAGCATGCTGCAGCCACAGCTTGAGGCGACCCCTCGGCGGCATCTCGGCGGAGAAGAACTGCGGGAAGCGAATCCAGGAGTGCGGGGGCATCGCCGCCCACACCACCAGTTCACGCGAGGAGCCCTCGGCGTGGGTTCCTGGGGCGGCGGGGCACACCACCGCGGCGCGGCCACCACGGCCGCGGCGCGGTCGGCGTGGATTGCCGCCTCCTCCTCCGGAACCCTCGTCTTGGGCGTACAAAGGCAGCGGATATCCGGGAGGAGGCCGCTCATGCCAAGGCCTTGTCACTTCCGGCGGGGGGGGGGGGGGGGGGGGGGGGGGGGGGGGGGGGGGGGGGGGGGGGGGGGGGGGGGGGGGGGGGGGGGGGGGGGGGGGGGGGGGGGGGGGGGGGGGGGGGGGGGGGGGGGGGGGGGGGGGGGGGGGGGGGGGGGGGGGGGGGGGGGGGGGGGGGGGGGGGGGGGGGGGGGGGGGGGGGGGGGGGGGGGGGGGGGGGGGGGGGGGGGGGGGGGGGGGGGGGGGGGGGGGGGGGGGGGGGGGGGGGGGGGGGGGGGGGGGGGGGGGGGGGGGGGGGGGGGGGGGGGGGGGGGGGGGGGGGGGGGGGGGGGGGGGGGGGGGGGGGGGGGGGGGGGGGGGGGGGGGGGGGGGGGGGGGGGGGGGGGGGGGGGGGGGGGGGGGGGGGGGGGGGGGGGGGGGGGGGGGGGGGGGGGGGGGGGGGGGGGGGGGGGGGGGGGGGGGGGGGGGGGGGGGGGGGGGGGGGGGGGGGGGGGGGGGGGGGGGGGGGGGGGGGGGGGGGGGGGGGGGGGGGGGGGGGGGGGGGGGGGGGGGGGGGGGGGGGGGGGGGGGGGGGGGGGGGGGGGGGGGGGGGGGGGGGGGGGGGGGGGGGGGGGGGGGGGGGGGGGGGGGGGGGGGGGGGGGGGGGGGGGGGGGGGGGGGGGGGGGGGGGGGGGGGGGGGGGGGGGGGGGGGGGGGGGGGGGGGGGGGGGGGGGGGGGGGGGGGGGGGGGGGGGGGGGGGGGGGGGGGGGGGGGGGGGGGGGGGGGGGGGGGGGGGGGGGGGGGGGGGGGGGGGGGGGGGGGGGGGGGGGGGGGGGGGGGGGGGGGGGGGGGGGGGGGGGGGGGGGGGGGGGGGGGGGGGGGGGGGGGGGGGGGGGGGGGGGGGGGGGGGGGGGGGGGGGGGGGGGGGGGGGGGGGGGGGGGGGGGGGGGGGGGGGGGGGGGGGGGGGGGGGGGGGGGGGGGGGGGGGGGGGGGGGGGGGGGGGGGGGGGGGGGGGGGGGGGGGGGGGGGGGGGGGGGGGGGGGGGGGGGGGGGGGGGGGGGGGGGGGGGGGGGGGGGGGGGGGGGGGGGGGGGGGGGGGGGGGGGGGGGGGGGGGGGGGGGGGGGGGGGGGGGGGGGGGGGGGGGGGGGGGGGGGGGGGGGGGGGGGGGGGGGGGGGGGGGGGGGGGGGGGGGGGGGGGGGGGGGGGGGGGGGGGGGGGGGGGGGGGGGGGGGGGGGGGGGGGGGGGGGGGGGGGGGGGGGGGGGGGGGGGGGGGGGGGGGGGGGGGGGGGGGGGGGGGGGGGGGGGGGGGGGGGGGGGGGGGGGGGGGGGGGGGGGGGGGGGGGGGGGGGGGGGGGGGGGGGGGGGGGGGGGGGGGGGGGGGGGGGGGGGGGGGGGGGGGGGGGGGGGGGGGGGGGGGGGGGGGGGGGGGGGGGGGGGGGGGGGGGGGGGGGGGGGGGGGGGGGGGGGGGGGGGGGGGGGGGGGGGGGGGGGGGGGGGGGGGGGGGGGGGGGGGGGGGGGGGGGGGGGGGGGGGGGGGGGGGGGGGGGGGGGGGGGGGGGGGGGGGGGGGGGGGGGGGGGGGGGGGGGGGGGGGGGGGGGGGGGGGGGGGGGGGGGGGGGGGGGGGGGGGGGGGGGGGGGGGGGGGGGGGGGGGGGGGGGGGGGGGGGGGGGGGGGGGGGGGGGGGGGGGGGGGGGGGGGGGGGGGGGGGGGGGGGGGGGGGGGGGGGGGGGGGGGGGGGGGGGGGGGGGGGGGGGGGGGGGGGGGGGGGGGGGGGGGGGGGGGGGGGGGGGGGGGGGGGGGGGGGGGGGGGGGGGGGGGGGGGGGGGGGGGGGGGGGGGGGGGGGGGGGGGGGGGGGGGGGGGGGGGGGGGGGGGGGGGGGGGGGGGGGGGGGGGGGGGGGGGGGGGGGGGGGGGGGGGGGGGGGGGGGGGGGGGGGGGGGGGGGGGGGGGGGGGGGGGGGGGGGGGGGGGGGGGGGGGGGGGGGGGGGGGGGGGGGGGGGGGGGGGGGGGGGGGGGGGGGGGGGGGGGGGGGGGGGGGGGGGGGGGGGGGGGGGGGGGGGGGGGGGGGGGGGGGGGGGGGGGGGGGGGGGGGGGGGGGGGGGGGGGGGGGGGGGGGGGGGGGGGGGGGGGGGGGGGGGGGGGGGGGGGGGGGGGGGGGGGGGGGGGGGGGGGGGGGGGGGGGGGGGGGGGGGGGGGGGGGGGGGGGGGGGGGGGGGGGGGGGGGGGGGGGGGGGGGGGGGGGGGGGGGGGGGGGGGGGGGGGGGGGGGGGGGGGGGGGGGGGGGGGGGGGGGGGGGGGGGGGGGGGGGGGGGGGGGGGGGGGGGGGGGGGGGGGGGGGGGGGGGGGGGGGGGGGGGGGGGGGGGGGGGGGGGGGGGGGGGGGGGGGGGGGGGGGGGGGGGGGGGGGGGGGGGGGGGGGGGGGGGGGGGGGGGGGGGGGGGGGGGGGGGGGGGGGGGGGGGGGGGGGGGGGGGGGGGGGGGGGGGGGGGGGGGGGGGGGGGGGGGGGGGGGGGGGGGGGGGGGGGGGGGGGGGGGGGGGGGGGGGGGGGGGGGGGGGGGGGGGGGGGGGGGGGGGGGGGGGGGGGGGGGGGGGGGGGGGGGGGGGGGGGGGGGGGGGGGGGGGGGGGGGGGGGGGGGGGGGGGGGGGGGGGGGGGGGGGGGGGGGGGGGGGGGGGGGGGGGGGGGGGGGGGGGGGGGGGGGGGGGGGGGGGGGGGGGGGGGGGGGGGGGGGGGGGGGGGGGGGGGGGGGGGGGGGGGGGGGGGGGGGGGGGGGGGGGGGGGGGGGGGGGGGGGGGGGGGGGGGGGGGGGGGGGGGGGGGGGGGGGGGGGGGGGGGGGGGGGGGGGGGGGGGGGGGGGGGGGGGGGGGGGGGGGGGGGGGGGGGGGGGGGGGGGGGGGGGGGGGGGGGGGGGGGGGGGGGGGGGGGGGGGGGGGGGGGGGGGGGGGGGGGGGGGGGGGGGGGGGGGGGGGGGGGGGGGGGGGGGGGGGGGGGGGGGGGGGGGGGGGGGGGGGGGGGGGGGGGGGGGGGGGGGGGGGGGGGGGGGGGGGGGGGGGGGGGGGGGGGGGGGGGGGGGGGGGGGGGGGGGGGGGGGGGGGGGGGGGGGGGGGGGGGGGGGGGGGGGGGGGGGGGGGGGGGGGGGGGGGGGGGGGGGGGGGGGGGGGGGGGGGGGGGGGGGGGGGGGGGGGGGGGGGGGGGGGGGGGGGGGGGGGGGGGGGGGGGGGGGGGGGGGGGGGGGGGGGGGGGGGGGGGGGGGGGGGGGGGGGGGGGGGGGGGGGGGGGGGGGGGGGGGGGGGGGGGGGGGGGGGGGGGGGGGGGGGGGGGGGGGGGGGGGGGGGGGGGGGGGGGGGGGGGGGGGGGGGGGGGGGGGGGGGGGGGGGGGGGGGGGGGGGGGGGGGGGGGGGGGGGGGGGGGGGGGGGGGGGGGGGGGGGGGGGGGGGGGGGGGGGGGGGGGGGGGGGGGGGGGGGGGGGGGGGGGGGGGGGGGGGGGGGGGGGGGGGGGGGGGGGGGGGGGGGGGGGGGGGGGGGGGGGGGGGGGGGGGGGGGGGGGGGGGGGGGGGGGGGGGGGGGGGGGGGGGGGGGGGGGGGGGGGGGGGGGGGGGGGGGGGGGGGGGGGGGGGGGGGGGGGGGGGGGGGGGGGGGGGGGGGGGGGGGGGGGGGGGGGGGGGGGGGGGGGGGGGGGGGGGGGGGGGGGGGGGGGGGGGGGGGGGGGGGGGGGGGGGGGGGGGGGGGGGGGGGGGGGGGGGGGGGGGGGGGGGGGGGGGGGGGGGGGGGGGGGGGGGGGGGGGGGGGGGGGGGGGGGGGGGGGGGGGGGGGGGGGGGGGGGGGGGGGGGGGGGGGGGGGGGGGGGGGGGGGGGGGGGGGGGGGGGGGGGGGGGGGGGGGGGGGGGGGGGGGGGGGGGGGGGGGGGGGGGGGGGGGGGGGGGGGGGGGGGGGGGGGGGGGGGGGGGGGGGGGGGGGGGGGGGGGGGGGGGGGGGGGGGGGGGGGGGGGGGGGGGGGGGGGGGGGGGGGGGGGGGGGGGGGGGGGGGGGGGGGGGGGGGGGGGGGGGGGGGGGGGGGGGGGGGGGGGGGGGGGGGGGGGGGGGGGGGGGGGGGGGGGGGGGGGGGGGGGGGGGGGGGGGGGGGGGGGGGGGGGGGGGGGGGGGGGGGGGGGGGGGGGGGGGGGGGGGGGGGGGGGGGGGGGGGGGGGGGGGGGGGGGGGGGGGGGGGGGGGGGGGGGGGGGGGGGGGGGGGGGGGGGGGGGGGGGGGGGGGGGGGGGGGGGGGGGGGGGGGGGGGGGGGGGGGGGGGGGGGGGGGGGGGGGGGGGGGGGGGGGGGGGGGGGGGGGGGGGGGGGGGGGGGGGGGGGGGGGGGGGGGGGGGGGGGGGGGGGGGGGGGGGGGGGGGGGGGGGGGGGGGGGGGGGGGGGGGGGGGGGGGGGGGGGGGGGGGGGGGGGGGGGGGGGGGGGGGGGGGGGGGGGGGGGGGGGGGGGGGGGGGGGGGGGGGGGGGGGGGGGGGGGGGGGGGGGGGGGGGGGGGGGGGGGGGGGGGGGGGGGGGGGGGGGGGGGGGGGGGGGGGGGGGGGGGGGGGGGGGGGGGGGGGGGGGGGGGGGGGGGGGGGGGGGGGGGGGGGGGGGGGGGGGGGGGGGGGGGGGGGGGGGGGGGGGGGGGGGGGGGGGGGGGGGGGGGGGGGGGGGGGGGGGGGGGGGGGGGGGGGGGGGGGGGGGGGGGGGGGGGGGGGGGGGGGGGGGGGGGGGGGGGGGGGGGGGGGGGGGGGGGGGGGGGGGGGGGGGGGGGGGGGGGGGGGGGGGGGGGGGGGGGGGGGGGGGGGGGGGGGGGGGGGGGGGGGGGGGGGGGGGGGGGGGGGGGGGGGGGGGGGGGGGGGGGGGGGGGGGGGGGGGGGGGGGGGGGGGGGGGGGGGGGGGGGGGGGGGGGGGGGGGGGGGGGGGGGGGGGGGGGGGGGGGGGGGGGGGGGGGGGGGGGGGGGGGGGGGGGGGGGGGGGGGGGGGGGGGGGGGGTCCTGCGGGTTAGTTGGAGAGGGAATATAGCCCGTGATCGCGTTGGTTACCCAGCTGCTGATTGTTCCACAAGAAGACGAAGGCACTGAGGATCTGATGAGGTGACGTGCGCGGAGCGGGCCACGAGCCAGAGCTCGATCTCTCAGGTTTATCAGCATTGCAGGGACGAACCTAAGCACAAGCACCGTGCCGATATGTGGAGCTCTCGCCGCGGGGTAAACAGGAGATCGGTCAGCAATGCAGGATGCCGCGAGATGTAATCAAACAAGTGATAGCCGTAGGGAAACCACGCAAGGAGATAAGCTAGTTCAGATAGATGTAAGAATGACACATGCCACTGGGACGGACCCAAGCGGCCTGGGGATGATGCAGCCCGAGGGGCGCCCCCGGCTGAGTAAGCTAAAGATGCAAAAAGATACATGCCACAGGGACGGGCCCGTGCGACCTGGGAATGGTGCAGCCCGAGGGGCGCTCCCAGCTGGGTAAACTTGGAAAATGTCACCTGGTGCCGTTGTCGAAGGAGTGTTAAGGTAGCTGAAGGTGCGCGCTGAAGAGTTCACTCCTCAGGAGCCACCAGGGCCCTGAGCCTTAGGAGGCTCTAGGGGCTCGGGTGGTTCCTTGAAGATCGTCGCCATCTCCGCCCAGACTGCATGATGCCTAGCCTCCTGAGCCGCCAGGATGCTCCGCAAGCGGCACTGGAAGGTGACAGCCACGTTCGGCAGGCCAAATGGCATGCGAACATAGCTGTGAGGTGGACCTCGCACCGGCCAACGCACGAAGGCCAGAAGCGCTCCTGAGATGTGGCCATGTTGAGCCCTGGAATGTCGACGCAGACATGCAGCCCGCCATCCTCGCCGGGATGGGGAGCTGCGCCGGGTGGTGGGCGGCGGTCGCCGCGTATGTTCCTTGCCTCTTGAAGCTCCTGGGTCGCCTTGACGATTAACTCCTGAGCACCGGGCGCCCCTCGCCAAGTGCCCTTCTGAGGGAAGCATGTGGAAAAGCACGCCTCCACATGGTGCCCGAGCGCCTCCCTCGTGATGTTGGCTAGGTCCGAGGCCCTCCAGAAGAGAGCCCCCAAGCCTTGCCCGAGGAGGGCGCCGGGCGCGCCTTCCTATGCAAGGGAGGGAGGCGCCCCAGCTGAGGGCGCGGATCCTGAGGGGGTGCCACTGGAGACGCCACTCTCCAGATGCCCGGGTGGAGTAGCTGCTTCTTCTTCTTGGGGATGGCCTCCGGAGGGTATAGGGTGCCCTCGTTGTCGGGGTCTTCGATTGCTGCGGCTTGGAAGGCGCGCTCCAGGGAGCACACCGCATCTCTTTCTTCGCAGGGGACCATGATGACTCCGCCGCTTCCTGGCATTTTGAGGACGTTCTAGCCGTGGTGGGTCACTGCCATGAACTTGGCCAATGCTGGATACCCAAGGATGGCATTGTACGGCAGACGGATGTGGGCGACGTCGAAGTCAATGAGCTCGGTGCGGTAGTTGTTGCGTTGGCCGAAGGTGACAGGTAGGCGGACCTGCCCTATCAGGGTGGTGGAGCCGTCGGTCACTCCTGAAAAAGGCTTGGTAGGCTGTTGCTGATCGTATGGCACTTGGAGGCTAATGAATGTCTCAACGGACAGGACATTGAGCCCTGCGCCGCCGTCGATGAGGGTCTTGGTGACTTGGACGTTGCTGATGACGGGTGAGCAATGGGGGGGGGGGGGGGGGGGGGGGGGGGGGGGGGGGGGGGGGGGGGGGGGGGGGGGGGGGGGGGGGGGGGGGGGGGGGGGGGGGGGGGGGGGGGGGGGGGGGGGGGGGGGGGGGGGGGGGGGGGGGGGGGGGGGGGGGGGGGGGGGGGGGGGGGGGGGGGGGGGGGGGGGGGGGGGGGGGGGGGGGGGGGGGGGGGGGGGGGGGGGGGGGGGGGGGGGGGGGGGGGGGGGGGGGGGGGGGGGGGGGGGGGGGGGGGGGGGGGGGGGGGGGGGGGGGGGGGGGGGGGGGGGGGGGGGGGGGGGGGGGGGGGGGGGGGGGGGGGGGGGGGGGGGGGGGGGGGGGGGGGGGGGGGGGGGGGGGGGGGGGGGGGGGGGGGGGGGGGGGGGGGGGGGGGGGGGGGGGGGGGGGGGGGGGGGGGGGGGGGGGGGGGGGGGGGGGGGGGGGGGGGGGGGGGGGGGGGGGGGGGGGGGGGGGGGGGGGGGGGGGGGGGGGGGGGGGGGGGGGGGGGGGGGGGGGGGGGGGGGGGGGGGGGGGGGGGGGGGGGGGGGGGGGGGGGGGGGGGGGGGGGGGGGGGGGGGGGGGGGGGGGGGGGGGGGGGGGGGGGGGGGGGGGGGGGGGGGGGGGGGGGGGGGGGGGGGGGGGGGGGGGGGGGGGGGGGGGGGGGGGGGGGGGGGGGGGGGGGGGGGGGGGGGGGGGGGGGGGGGGGGGGGGGGGGGGGGGGGGGGGGGGGGGGGGGGGGGGGGGGGGGGGGGGGGGGGGGGGGGGGGGGGGGGGGGGGGGGGGGGGGGGGGGGGGGGGGGGGGGGGGGGGGGGGGGGGGGGGGGGGGGGGGGGGGGGGGGGGGGGGGGGGGGGGGGGGGGGGGGGGGGGGGGGGGGGGGGGGGGGGGGGGGGGGGGGGGGGGGGGGGGGGGGGGGGGGGGGGGGGGGGGGGGGGGGGGGGGGGGGGGGGGGGGGGGGGGGGGGGGGGGGGGGGGGGGGGGGGGGGGGGGGGGGGGGGGGGGGGGGGGGGGGGGGGGGGGGGGGGGGGGGGGGGGGGGGGGGGGGGGGGGGGGGGGGGGGGGGGGGGGGGGGGGGGGGGGGGGGGGGGGGGGGGGGGGGGGGGGGGGGGGGGGGGGGGGGGGGGGGGGGGGGGGGGGGGGGGGGGGGGGGGGGGGGGGGGGGGGGGGGGGGGGGGGGGGGGGGGGGGGGGGGGGGGGGGGGGGGGGGGGGGGGGGGGGGGGGGGGGGGGGGGGGGGGGGGGGGGGGGGGGGGGGGGGGGGGGGGGGGGGGGGGGGGGGGGGGGGGGGGGGGGGGGGGGGGGGGGGGGGGGGGGGGGGGGGGGGGGGGGGGGGGGGGGGGGGGGGGGGGGGGGGGGGGGGGGGGGGGGGGGGGGGGGGGGGGGGGGGGGGGGGGGGGGGGGGGGGGGGGGGGGGGGGGGGGGGGGGGGGGGGGGGGGGGGGGGGGGGGGGGGGGGGGGGGGGGGGGGGGGGGGGGGGGGGGGGGGGGGGGGGGGGGGGGGGGGGGGGGGGGGGGGGGGGGGGGGGGGGGGGGGGGGGGGGGGGGGGGGGGGGGGGGGGGGGGGGGGGGGGGGGGGGGGGGGGGGGGGGGGGGGGGGGGGGGGGGGGGGGGGGGGGGGGGGGGGGGGGGGGGGGGGGGGGGGGGGGGGGGGGGGGGGGGGGGGGGGGGGGGGGGGGGGGGGGGGGGGGGGGGGGGGGGGGGGGGGGGGGGGGGGGGGGGGGGGGGGGGGGGGGGGGGGGGGGGGGGGGGGGGGGGGGGGGGGGGGGGGGGGGGGGGGGGGGGGGGGGGGGGGGGGGGGGGGGGGGGGGGGGGGGGGGGGGGGGGGGGGGGGGGGGGGGGGGGGGGGGGGGGGGGGGGGGGGGGGGGGGGGGGGGGGGGGGGGGGGGGGGGGGGGGGGGGGGGGGGGGGGGGGGGGGGGGGGGGGGGGGGGGGGGGGGGGGGGGGGGGGGGGGGGGGGGGGGGGGGGGGGGGGGGGGGGGGGGGGGGGGGGGGGGGGGGGGGGGGGGGGGGGGGGGGGGGGGGGGGGGGGGGGGGGGGGGGGGGGGGGGGGGGGGGGGGGGGGGGGGGGGGGGGGGGGGGGGGGGGGGGGGGGGGGGGGGGGGGGGGGGGGGGGGGGGGGGGGGGGGGGGGGGGGGGGGGGGGGGGGGGGGGGGGGGGGGGGGGGGGGGGGGGGGGGGGGGGGGGGGGGGGGGGGGGGGGGGGGGGGGGGGGGGGGGGGGGGGGGGGGGGGGGGGGGGGGGGGGGGGGGGGGGGGGGGGGGGGGGGGGGGGGGGGGGGGGGGGGGGGGGGGGGGGGGGGGGGGGGGGGGGGGGGGGGGGGGGGGGGGGGGGGGGGGGGGGGGGGGGGGGGGGGGGGGGGGGGGGGGGGGGGGGGGGGGGGGGGGGGGGGGGGGGGGGGGGGGGGGGGGGGGGGGGGGGGGGGGGGGGGGGGGGGGGGGGGGGGGGGGGGGGGGGGGGGGGGGGGGGGGGGGGGGGGGGGGGGGGGGGGGGGGGGGGGGGGGGGGGGGGGGGGGGGGGGGGGGGGGGGGGGGGGGGGGGGGGGGGGGGGGGGGGGGGGGGGGGGGGGGGGGGGGGGGGGGGGGGGGGGGGGGGGGGGGGGGGGGGGGGGGGGGGGGGGGGGGGGGGGGGGGGGGGGGGGGGGGGGGGGGGGGGGGGGGGGGGGGGGGGGGGGGGGGGGGGGGGGGGGGGGGGGGGGGGGGGGGGGGGGGGGGGGGGGGGGGGGGGGGGGGGGGGGGGGGGGGGGGGGGGGGGGGGGGGGGGGGGGGGGGGGGGGGGGGGGGGGGGGGGGGGGGGGGGGGGGGGGGGGGGGGGGGGGGGGGGGGGGGGGGGGGGGGGGGGGGGGGGGGGGGGGGGGGGGGGGGGGGGGGGGGGGGGGGGGGGGGGGGGGGGGGGGGGGGGGGGGGGGGGGGGGGGGGGGGGGGGGGGGGGGGGGGGGGGGGGGGGGGGGGGGGGGGGGGGGGGGGGGGGGGGGGGGGGGGGGGGGGGGGGGGGGGGGGGGGGGGGGGGGGGGGGGGGGGGGGGGGGGGGGGGGGGGGGGGGGGGGGGGGGGGGGGGGGGGGGGGGGGGGGGGGGGGGGGGGGGGGGGGGGGGGGGGGGGGGGGGGGGGGGGGGGGGGGGGGGGGGGGGGGGGGGGGGGGGGGGGGGGGGGGGGGGGGGGGGGTCCACCTCCGCCCCCATCGCCGGGGCATCACACTCAGCGTGCTGCAGCCACAGCTCGAGGGGACCCCTCGGCGGCATCTCAGCGGAGAAGAACCACGGGACGCGAATCCAAGAGCATGGGGGCATGGCCGCCCACACCACCAGTTCGCGCGAGGAGCCCTCGGCGTGGGCTCCTGGGGCGGCGGCGCGCACCACCATGGCGCGGCCATCACGGCCTCGGCGCGGTCGGCGTTGATTGCCGCCTTCTCCTCCGGGGCCCTCTGCCTGGGCGTACAAAGGCAGCGGATATCCGGGAGGAGGCCGCTCATGCCAAGGCCTTGTCACCTCCGGCCTCACGACGATGTCGTGGCAGCGGGCCAGCCTCTTCTTCGGCGGGAGTGGCCCTGGCTCTGCGCAGGGGGCCTTTCCCTTCTCGGTGGCCGAGAATCTCCGTATCGGCGCCATGGGTGTCGCTGCTAACAGTGAAACAAGGAGCAAGGAAGAAGAGGCAAGCGGAATGGAGGAAGAGATGGGCGACGGGGACTCCGCCCCCTCCCCATTTATAGCAGGAGGAGGCCAACCGACGACCCCCACGATCGCAGGTAATGATGGCTTTTTCTGCATGCACCAGGGACTCGTCAAGTCGGGCAGTTACCGAGGCAGCGTGGGGAAGCGGAGACGCCCACGTCCCGTCAGTCGCCATGCGTCAATCAAGGCCGCAGGTGGTTGGGGCCCGGAGCGCTCCACACTTGCCCCTTGGCTTCGCCATGAAGCCAAGTCCGAGCGCGCCTTGGGCCCGGGGGCTACTGTCGGCGTTCTGGGAATGGGGGTCCCCAGACTTGCCTGCCTGCGGCCCACGGCATGGCTCCTCTAGCGGCCTGGTACGACCTATCTTCACCAGCAAACACTCAGGACCCTCGCGAGGGGCCAAGCCTCGCGAGGTGGACGACACAAGACCTCCTCAGGGGCAACCTCACTAGGCTGGCTCACGAGGAGCGGAGAGATCAAGGCAAGGGGCACCTCATGAGGTTCCCGTGACGTGAGCCATGACGACCAAGGCCAGGCGGGCGCCAGCGAGCGCAGAGTACTTGTTTCCTCTTTGGTGCTAAAGGAGCGGGCGCAGGCGAGGAGTCCCGAGGCATCAGGCAAAGGTTTCCATATTGGTGCAACGAGACCAAGACCAGCAGGACGGCAGGACGGAGGTCATCGCGGAGCCCACGACGGCGTCACCACCAGAGCCTTTGGCAGGCGAAGACCAGCTTTTGTCAGGATAGCTTGTACTAGCTGTCCCCCTTCAAATTGGTCGTTGTGGGATCCCTTCCCGCCTAACATTTGGGAAGAAGACCAGGGCCTCTATAAATAGGACTATCCACCACCGTAGAAAGCAACTCATGTTGGATCGGATCCATTCCATCCTCACACGCACCAGCTCAACGAGCTCTAGAACACCTCTCCTCAGGAGGCTGTTCTTCCTTTGTACTTGTTCATCCACAACCTACAAGGCAATCCACCACACCACACTGGAGTAGGGTATTACAACACATCGGTGGCCCGAACCAATATAAACTCTTGTGTCTCTTGTTCCTTGGGTTCGGTGAGCTAGGCCTTGAGATCGCGGTGAGCGTGTGAGCTTGGAGAGATCTTTGTGCGCACCCCAGAGTTCGAACCTTAAGGGTTTTGCCAGAACCCGTAATCCGACAAAGCAGTACCGTCAAATGGGCTTTCTCTGCCAATTCTCTGGGTGCCGCCATTTGCGTGCCAGCAAGGACCAGCTTACCTTTCAGCCTTCCCTCGTGGTGAGAGAGGGGCAAACCTATAGGTCTTTGTTTCATGTATTCGGTGCAAAACTCAACCACCTCCTCTGCGGTATAACCTTGTAGGATGCTTGCCTCTGGATGGTTTCGGTTCCGACAAAAGCGCTTCAGTATTCCCATGAACCGCTCGAAGGGATACATGTTGCCAAGAAACACTGGACCACAATACTTTATCTCGTCGACAAGGTGCACAGTGAGATGGACCATGACATCAAAGAATATCGGTGGGAAAAACATCACTAGGTTGGACAATATTCTTGCAATATCATCTTGCATATGATCCAACTCTTCAGGATCTACAACTTTCTTCCATAGTTGGTTGAAGAAATCACGGAGGGCAATGAGTGTGTTTCTTATATTTTGTCCATCAGATTCCTGATGGCCACCGGGAGGATTTGTGTCAACATTACGTGGCAATCATGTGACTTCATGTGTCCCAACTTCATTTTACCTGAGCTCACATCCACGAGACTTCTGATGTTTGCGTAGTAGGAAGAGGGTGTCTTAACTGACAACAAATAGGTGAAGAACTGTGTTGCTTCTTTCGTACTAAAATTGTAACTCTGGCGAGCTTTGATGAATTTGTCATCATCTTTTGCTTCACTCTTGCGTTTTGATTGATCAGCAAGCATATTGAGCCGTGAACTGTCACCATCCTTTCTTTTACCTTTAATCTTGAGCAGAGTACCAAGGATGCTTTCACATACGTTCTTCTCTATGTGCATGACATCGATGCAGTGACGTACACGTAGAATCTCCCAGTAAGGTAATTTCCAGAACACTGATTTCTTCTTAAACACTTGACCCTTGGGTGTTTGTTTCACCATCAAAGGGTGGTTCTTGCCAAGCACAACATTAATTTTCTTAGCCATGTTGTGGACCACCTCCCCGTCATAGGGTCTTGGGCCCGCACCTGCCTCTGCCGTACCATCAAATTCAGCTTTCATCTTTCGGTATGGGTGAGTTTTCCGTAAGAACCTACGATGACGCAAAACACTGTTTTGTGCGAGTTGGGAAGTCTTCTACTAGCTGTCCTATCCATGCATGTGACACACCCTACATCTCCCTTTGTTTTCTGCCCCGATGTGTTGCCTAGTGCCGGCATATCTTGAATGGTGTGCACCAGCATCGCATGTAGATCAAAAATCTCCTTTCTGTAAGCATCATTAAATTTTACAGCAGGCACATCTATCCACACTGTCAGCAGTTCTTCTACCGGTAGCTGAAAGTAAATGTCAATGTCATTTCCAGGTTGCTTCGGGCCTTGGATAATCATTGACATCATAATGTATTTTTTCTTCATACACAACCAATGAGCTAGGTTATATATGCACAGAAGCACCGGCCATGTGCTGTGATTGGTGCTCATATCGCCAAAAGGATTCATCCCGTCAGTACACTCCCCGAGCCTTATACTTCTGGGATCCTTGGCAAAATTTTCAAACCTTTTGTCGATTAATTCCCACTGAGCCCCATCTTTCGGGTGCCTCATAAACCTATCCGCAATTCGCTCATCATGATTCCACCGCAACCTCTTTGCCTGTAGCGACCCGAATCTGATAAGATTCGATGTCTCTGTGCTTACCGTGCTAGTCCCTGGATCGACTCGCTAGCACACACAGTACATATGAATATCAAGTAACAAGTGCATCATTTACTATAGCGTATCATCCAGAATTTATAATGTATTACAAACTCATAGTACATAACTAGCTTTACTCAATAATAACAACGGAAATGTAGCATAATAGACGATGAGTCCCATCAATGCCCTCTGGCAAAAAATGCTGAGTAAAGACTCGCGACCCTATTGTATCTCACTGATTATCTGAAAATCCTGCAACATGATAAGTTGCAGCCACAAAGGGTCAGTACATTGAATGTATTGGCAAATCACACAACATGATATAGCAAACCTACATCCACAAGTAAAGTATGACAAACAAAACACTCAAGTTAATTTGGAGAAGAAAGTCTTCACCTACCTCCACTAAATGAACTCATAACCGTCTCTAATATATTCGCCCAAGATAACCCCAAAGATTCTAAGTAAACATGACAAGAACTTCAGAAGTATCTCAAGTGCGCTCTATCGGTGGCGCATTCTCTAGGAACAATAGAGCGCTCTGCCAAGGACGCATTCACCTGATTTAAGTTCCGAAAACTATACCTCGCCTCAAGTGCGCTCTATCAATGGCACATTCTCTAGGGACAATAGAGTGCTCTGCCAGTGACACATTCACCTGGTTAATGATCCCGAGCCTACGGCTATAAACACTCACCACTTTCATGGATCACTCAACACATGCCCGCGTCTACCATAGCAAGTTGATCACACCATCACATACCACAATCAACAACAAAACATGGTAACACGGAATACACATATCAAGCCAAACATATAGCATAGCATAAAACTACACACGCATAATAGAATATAGGATAAGAAAAATCAAAAGTGCAAACTTGCCTTGAACGGTGTTGAAGTACTCTAACAATTAATTCTGATCCACTTCACACTCCGAACAATCTATACGATTAACGAAGGCACCGATAAATAAACCATACTCACATAACACCACATTAAAGTCAACAACAAGGAATTCAAATAAAAACTTAAATAACAAAACATATCAATAGGTATATATTATCTACATGCTAGTAGGATCACAATACAAAAATAATCAACTAATTTGGATCGATGGTTTGAAAGATATGGCCTCCGGAAGGTTAAATTCAAATTTGAGCAAATTCAAATTAAACAGTTCAAAAAATGTGAAATTTCGGTTCTACAAGATGTTCCTGGTCAATATGAGTACATAGGAAAAAGAATGGACGAATTTGGGCTTTCGGATCTCAAGATATACCAAAACAAAAATATGATATGAAATCTGCATAGAAAAATTATGCCATAATAGCGTTCTGGGAAGAACTGCCGCGGCTGCTGTGGCGTTGCCACGTGGCGGGCTACTACTGGCTGAGAAGCATTCGCTGCGAGGCTTAAACGACGAACGGCCGCTACTTAAGGGAAAACGTTTCGGTATAAAAAAAACATAGGCGGCCTAATAACAGCGGTCGGATGGAGATCGGACGGAGGATAGGGACTCACCGGATAACAGAGGGCGGGCGTCACCGGAGTTGGAGAAGAATGGCGCGGGGCGCCTCGGTGGAGATGCGGGCGACGGATACGGAGGTCAGATGGCCTCGGGGAGGTGCGTTTCAGATGCGGTGTGACACGGAGGCCTCGGATGGGTCCTGCTCGGCGTGGAGGATGATTTCTGGCAGCGATGAAGTGCGGCTGGAGTCGCGGCCAGACTAGGTAAGCTTCTGGTCGAGGTTGCACCGCTCGTTTCCGTGCTCCCCTGAGAGAAATAAGGGTTCATGGAGGTAGAGGGGATCGGGTCAAAGTTAACAGGAGCAAGATGAGGGGCTGGGAACCTTCAGAGGCGATAGAATCAACCAGCGAGATGCTCCTGCAGCAGCGAACTCCGGCGAGATCGGATCCGGGCGAAACAGGCACGGGAAGACAAAATTTTGCCAAAAATCGGCAGAGAAGAAGATGGGGAATATTTATGTTGCCATCAAAAAACGTTCGGGATGACATGCTTAAAATCGGAACGTTCAGGATTTATCTATTCCGATATTTATAGAGTGGATTCCGTGGCCTAGGGGCAAAGACTTGGCCGAATCGGCGAGGATTTGGATCGGGAACAGAGGAGCTCTCGTGCGCGTGCTGGAGTCCGTCCAGAGGAAGGAGACGATGCCTGGGACCCGCCCGTCAGCGGCACTAGGAGGAGAAAGAAAAAAAACAAACAAAAACAAAAGAAAAGACTGTGGGGTGGGTTGAGGCCTGCAGAAATGGGCCGCCGGCCTGCTAGCGGCTGCTGCTGCGCTGCTGCTTAGCGCGCGCGGGCGAGCAAAAGAAGTTGGGCCCCACAGTGCCCGATTTCTTTTTTTTGAAACCACTATTACTACAGGAAGTAAAATATATCTAAATGAAATCTAAAAACAAAATACCAGAACACAGTAAAACATTACTGCTACTTTATAAAATAGTGAACATTTTAGCAACACAAATGCATTTTTGAAATAATTTTATGCAATAAAAGCACATAAAGAGCATTATAATAATAACTATAAAATAATTTTCAGTTTCTAAAATTCCCAAAATAGTTTCTGTAAACTCCAGATAATATCATTAACATTTTCCAAATATAATTTACACGGGATAAGTCATATTATCTCCAATCCAAATATTTTGCCTTAAGTTGCAATAATGATTTGAATATTCAGAAAATTCAAATATGCACAGCAATCGTGATGAAAAAGAATGATCCTATTAACAAACCGAATTTGAAAATTTGGGATGTTACATTGCCTCTCTAGGGTTTGCAAACAAACGCCTCAACCTTGGAATTAAAGGCAAGTACGTACCAAACAACCTTGAATGGTATTCCTGTCTTGATCTCGTCGTCCAATTTGTACTTGTCCTTTGCTCTCCTACGCTTGTATCGTGCATGCTTGCATGTGGGACATGCACGTAAATCTCTGTACTCACCACGGTACAATATACAATCATTCACACAAGCATGTATCTTCTGTACTTCAAGTTCCAATGGGCAAACAATTTTCTTCACTTCATTCGTGCTTCTGGGGAGCACATTATCTTCCGGAAGAATTTCTTAGAAAATACCTATTATCTCTATGAAGCCCTTGTTTGATAGACCGTTTGCTGCTTTAAATCTGAGAAACGCCAGGGTGGCACTCAACTTGGAATATTTCTTTTTGCAACCTGGATACAATTCTTTTATGGAGTCCGCATCAATGGTTGGCAGATCCTTGTACCCAATCATATCCTTTTTTGGGCCCTTGAAATCTGCAATCATAGCAGCAAAATCTGGCATATCAAGATCGTCGTCATCTGCGTCGACGTCTTGGTTTTCCAGTGGGCGTTACGGCTTTCCGGTGTTATTGGTAGCTTGACGCCTCTGCCCCGATGTTAGATTCAACATCCATGTGACACTGATCGGGGTTTGGCATCTCGCTGCCCTGGGTATCTTCATCCATGACCTCCTCTTCACCGTGTCTGGTCCAACGTGTATATCCATCCATGAATCCCCTAGAGACTAAGTGCATCTGGACATCTGCAACTTCATCTGACTCTGTATTGACACAATCAGTACATGGACACAGGATGTAATCCGCATCACCAATTCTCCTCTTTGTACTTTCAGCCAAATTCATGAACTCTGTCACGCCACTGATAAAATCTGCAGTTTTCCGATTCTTCATCCAGTGAGATCGTTCCATCTGCAACACACGAATGGTAATTAAAAACAAAACAACAACATTAATACATGGATTAACTGCTGCCCAAAGATGCGTGCATAAATCACAAGGTTTTATTATCATAATTACTGAGGGCACTCCATGTTGTTATCCAGACGTGCAATGACAAAAATTAATGGCCAGTCAATTTACACGCAGAGTACTAGTACAACACTACCCTTAGGAATTGAATACCTTAATTAAGCCACTCATGAAAATAATACCTTAATTAATTAGCCGCGCGGCGACCTCCACCCAGCAGACAGAGAAGCGCGATGCGGCGGCACGCCAAGACAGCAGGGTCGAGGAGCAAAGCTTAGTGCGACTGCCGCCTGAAGTTCGACCTCCACTATCCCGCCATCAACCGCGATGGATGTGCTCGAATCACGCCGCCGCCGACCTCGATGGTTGAGCTCCTCCTATCCCCCACCGCAGACCGAGGATTGACCTCCTATGACGCCGCCACCGCCCATCGACCGAGGATTGACCTCTTCTCTGATAGCCGCTTGCCTAGGCCGCCGCCGCCATCTCTATATGCAGAGCGGTTGTTCTTTTTTTTACGGATATCCGCAGAGCGGCTGTTTACACTGTATCTCACTGTAACTCAATTATATGGACAGGGTAGTACACACATACGGTTATGTAACGGCAACCGTGTCTAACCTACGTTGTCTTCTCACACAGTTTGGTGTGGAAATCGTGTGTGACGTTGTAATACCTAACACAAATGACATGTATGAACAGTGTGCCGTATACAACATATAGTGCCATAAGTAGTTCCCGACCGTCAGCTTACCTCCACAATTTCCCCATTTCCCCCAAATCCCTACATAGCCTCCAAATTCCCTCGCGTGGCGCTGACATTGGGGGAATGCGCACGAGTGGTGCTGATGGTTTCGGTGCGGCTGCTCCTCTCGTATCGCCGCCACGACGGCGGTCGCCGCCGAGCACTTGCCTAAGCTCATCATAAGGCTCGTGTACTACGGATCCGAATCGTCCTGTCAAGTTCCAATCTATCCCGATCTTTTTTAGCATGTCCAGTGTATAGCTCCTTGCTGAATCCATCCTGAATGAACCCCCTCCCCCCCAGGAAAGCGATATGCCGCCAGATCCGGAGCATGACTCCAGACTCCCGCAACACGAGTTCGACTCTGAGTTTTGCGCCACCGAGAAGTACCAAAAGCTGAGTTGTGTGCACGGGCACACTCCTGCTCGACGTGTATGCACAAAGGGATTCGACATTGGCCGGCGGTTTCTCAGTTGCCCCTTAGAGGTTAGTGCTAATTAAGTTCATCATTTTACTTCAGTTAATGCCACCGCTCATCCTGAATAATATTTAACATCGGTAGGGATATGAGGCTTGTGCCTTTGTTAACTCGCTGGATGAAGAATGGCATGGCAGGGCTCAGAGTGTTATCACCAAGCTCGCAGAAGATAACGTAAAGCTGAAGAAGAAACTGGTTGATCTGGAATGTCACCACTGCAGGATGCTGCTAACGCGACACTACGATCACAGACCCTTCGAGAAACTATGTGCGATGCCATAATCGCAAACGGTGCTGTATGAAAACTGTCAGAAATGTGTAAAACATTTGCGATGACGGATGCATTAAACACGGTTCAGGTTTTAGTTGCGTGTGCGATGAAGGGCATATGGTTCAGTTCAATGAACTGTTTGTGATGAGGAGGAACAAAAGAAACGGGCAGCCAGATGGAGGCGTGTGCGATACACAGCATATAGTTCACTCGGATGAACTATTTGTGATTAGGCAACACAAAAGAAACGGTCAGCCAGATCAAAGGTGTGTGCGATGTACATCATACGGTTCACTCGGATGAACTATTTGTGATTAGGCAAGAGAACAGAAAAGGTTCAATATAACAAGATGTGTGTGATACGCGACAAACAGGTCTGTAATCAAAAATGTGTGCGAAGACCGATAATAACGCAGACGATTGCTTCTAATAAGACGTATGTGATATGCTCTGTCTACACAACATCTATTGGCCATTGTGGGACGGGCGGTCATCCGGATACGACATAAGGATGCGAAGAGGCATTCCTATCAGCAAGGACTAGCTGTTCCACCAGTAGCTTATGTAAGAAAACTATCAAGTTAAGTGTGTTCAGGCTGGAGCAGCCATCGGATGGGTGACTGGATGGGAAGTTGTGTCGATGTTAAATTAGGTGATGGGATGGGTCATTTCGGTCAAATGACCGAAATGCCCCATTCCCTCGGCTAATTTAACCTCGAGGTCCTTGTTTTTTTATTTTTTAACACATGTTAAAGAAGGTCTACCGCATTACTTTTTGACAATGTGCGATACGTGGCATACTGTTGATCCATCCAACCTATTTGTGATGGAATAGGCCATGTGTGTTGTGGGCAAACTCTTGCTAGTATTCAACCGTTTGGGATTGATGAATTCACCACCGACGGGATCCCTAGTGTGGTCCGTGTTCATCTGATCATCATCTACCTCTTGTGCTAGCTCGATGCTAAGTTTCCATTAATTGATGGCATTTTATGAACACGCTACCATTTCCCGCCATTTCCTCACCTGTTTCCCGCCACCCTGCTATATTGCGCATAGGGGGCGCGCGACGCACGGAGGCGACAAGCGCAGCCTGTAGCACATCCACCTTTTCCAAGCATGCCAACCCACCAAAGCGCCGCCTCTGCCATCAACCTCGTCGACGAGGAAAACGAGCAGGCACCACGGCCCGTCGATGCCGAGGCGCTCCCCGGCAACGCGATGGACGACGCTGTGATGTGCGTCATCGCCAGGGTTGAGCAGACCTTTGGCGCATGGCGCTTGAGCACCGCGGATCAAGACATGCATGTCAGCGCCGATAGGCTGCAGCTCGCCGCACAACATGATCGATGGCGCGCCGCAGAGCAAGCTAGGCGCGTCCGCGCCGATAGGCTGCGGCTCACCGCACGGCGAGACCGTTGGAGCGCCGCACAGCAAGAGCGGATCCATCGGCACTTGCCTGCTGTCGACACGGTGTCGCAGCTGGGTACACGTCCCGTCAGTACCCCCATTCCTCGCCAGGAGTGGGCAGAGGCCCTCAGCACTGTACTTGCACCAGATGCCGGCCACGCCGTACTTGCACCGGACGCCCGCCGCGCCGTTCGCATGGGTGTCGCCGTTCACCTTGTCCGCGGCCCGCTGGATGCCAACGCGCTGGCCCGTAGGATCGACCGCCTCCTTGGCCCAGGTGTCCACCTGGGCGCAGTAGAGGAACATGGCCGTCGCATCCTCGAGCTGGTGATCTCTGATGAAATAGCCAACTGGAGCTCGAGATCGCACTCCAGATGTACCGTGAGCGTGTCGACCGCTTGGACGAACGCTTGCATGAGTTCAGGCAGAGCCAAGAGCTACCCTAGGCAAGGGCTGCTGGTCATGGTCTCATGGACGCGTTTTATTTTGAAAAGTTGTTTGACGTGGATAGCTTTGTATTCACAGCAATCATACTATTGCTCTGTTTATTGGTCTGTTTCAATGTGTGTACTCTGTTTTCCATTCTTATATGTTCTGTTTCAATGTGTGTATATAAGCTTTCCATTCTGTATATGTGGATGATAACAGCTAGATTCAAATTGGGGGGGGGGGGGGGGGGGGGGGGGGGGGGGGGGGGGGGGGGGGGGGGGGGGGGGGGGGGGGGGGGGGGGGGGGGGGGGGGGGGGGGGGGGGGGGGGGGGGGGGGGGGGGGGGGGGGGGGGGGGGGGGGGGGGGGGGGGGGGGGGGGGGGGGGGGGTCCCTCCTGGGGCCAGTACTCCGGCAGCCCCTCGCCAGCAGCTCCCTGGTGTGCGGCGTCTTCCCAGTGCGGAGGCAGTACTCCGCCTCCTCCGCCTCGCAGTGCTTGACGTACCGATCTGCCTCTTGCTGGCGAACGAGCGCGAACGATCTTGCCATTTCGTTGGGCGCCCACCTGAGCTCCTCATTGGTGGCACGCTGGAGCTTATCGGCCCACCTCCATGCAGCGACGAGGCGCCCAGCGCCTTTGACCTTCCTTGCGAAGTACCCGTCTTCGTACACCTCCTCCGCATGATGACGCGCCTGCCCCCAAAGCTCCGCTGCCTCCTTTTTCCAGGTGGCATCACCGGCTTCACAGGCCGCCTGGTACCTGGCTTCCTCCTCTGCCATCTCCTTCTTGAATGTCACTTGCCTGGCTTTCTCAGCCGGCGGCAACGACTTCCACAGACAAAGATTGTACTGGCCCAAAAACCAATCCAAAGTTGGGGGGTCCGGCGCAACCCCCCCCCCCCCCCCCCCCCCCCCCCCCCCCCCCCCCCCCCCCCCCCCCCCCCCCCCCCCCCCCCCCCCCCCCCCCCCCCCCCCCCCCCCCCCCCCCCCCCCCCCCCCCCCCCCCCCCCCCCCCCCCCCCCCCCCCCCCCCCCCCCCCCCCCCCCCCCCCCCCCCCCCCCCCCCCCCCCCCCCCCCCCCCCCCCCCCCCCCCCCCCCCCCCCCCCCCCCCCCCCCCCCCCCCCCCCCCCCCCCCCCCCCCCCCCCCCCCCCCCCCCCCCCCCCCCCCCCCCCCCCCCCCCCCCCCCCCCCCCCCCCCCCCCCCCCCCCCCCCCCCCCCCCCCCCCCCCCCCCCCCCCCCCCCCCCCCCCCCCCCCCCCCCCCCCCCCCCCCCCCCCCCCCCCCCCCCCCCCCCCCCCCCCCCCCCCCCCCCCCCCCCCCCCCCCCCCCCCCCCCCCCCCCCCCCCCCCCCCCCCCCCCCCCCCCCCCCCCCCCCCCCCCCCCCCCCCCCCCCCCCCCCCCCCCCCCCCCCCCCCCCCCCCCCCCCCCCCCCCCCCCCCCCCCCCCCCCCCCCCCCCCCCCCCCCCCCCCCCCCCCCCCCCCCCCCCCCCCCCCCCCCCCCCCCCCCCCCCCCCCCCCCCCCCCCCCCCCCCCCCCCCCCCCCCCCCCCCCCCCCCCCCCCCCCCCCCCCCCCCCCCCCCCCCCCCCCCCCCCCCCCCCCCCCCCCCCCCCCCCCCCCCCCCCCCCCCCCCCCCCCCCCCCCCCCCCCCCCCCCCCCCCCCCCCCCCCCCCCCCCCCCCCCCCCTTGTGAGGGGTGTGTGTCCAAACTTTCGTCAAACAGGCCAATTTTTTTACCACGTCATCTTGGTGGCATGACATTAAATCAAGCAAGGTTTCATGTTTTTCTGATCAGTTTTTAATTTTTTGGAATTAAAATGCCATGGCATGCACTCCATGCATGTGCCCATGCCTTGACACCAATATGTTTGAAAATTCATTCGAATTTACTACACATGGAATTAACTCGCACACAAGTACACAAAAATATGATTTTTTGAACCGTTTTGGTTAGGCGTTGCATGTAGATGTAGTTCAAATTTGAATTACGGTCATTAAATGGTTAGAAAATCACTTAAATGTCTTTAGAAGGTCAAATGACCCCTGAAATTTAACAAATTTTCACATGACAGTTGTATTAGTGCATGTTAAACGTAGGAAAAAATTTGAAGGCCGTAAGAGGAAGCTATCTCCCGTTCGTCATCAAACATGCATTGTTCCCTCTCAAAACCACGAACCTTCTAGCGAGTTGCTCCGGTTTGCGAGGGGCGTGTGTCCAAACGTTCGTCAAACATGCCAATTTCTATACCACATCATCTTGGTGGCATGGCATTACATCAACCAAGGTTTCATGTGTTTCTGGTCATTTTTCTTTTTTTTTGAATTAAAATGCCATGTCACTCCATGCATACGTATGCATATGTCCATGTCGTGAGGCCAATATGTTTGAAAATTCCTTCTAATTTACTGCACATGGAATTAACTCACACACAAGTACACATATATGATTTTTCAAAACGTTTTGGTTAGGCGTTGCATGTAGATGTAGTTCAAATTTGAATTACGGTCATTAAATGGTTAGAAAATCACTTAAATGTCTTTAAAAGGTCAAATGACCCCTAGAATTTTCCAAAATTTCATATTACAGTTGTAGTAGTGCACGTTAGACGTAGAAAAAATTTCAAGGCCGTAAGAGGAAGCTATCTCCCGTTCGTCATCAAACATGCATTGTTCCCTCTAAGAACCACGAACCTTCTAGCGAGTTGCTCCGGCTTGTGAGGGGTGTGTGTCCAAACTTTTGTCACACATGCCAATTTCTTTACCACATCGTCTTGGTGGCATGACATTAAATCAAGCAAGGTTTCATGTTTTTCTGATCATTTTTTAAATTTTTGGAATTAAAATGCCATGGCATGCACTCCATGCATGTGCCCATGCCTTGACACCAATATGTTTGAAAACTCCTTCGAATTTACTGCACATGGAATTAACTCGCACACAAGTACACAAAAATATGATTTTTCAAACCGTTATGGTTAGGCATTGCATGTAGATGTAGTTCAAATTTGAATAACGGTCATTAAATGGTTAGAAAATCACTTAAATGTCTTTAAAATGTCAAATGACCCCTGAAAATTTCCAAATTTTCACATGACAGTTGTATTAGTGCACATTAAACGTAGGAAAAAAATTGAAGGCCGTAAGAGGAAGCTATCTCCCGTCCGTCAGCAAACATGCATTGGTCCCTCTCGGAACCACGAACCTTCTAGTCAGTTGCTCCAGTTTGTGAGGGGTGTGTGTCCAAACTTTCGTCAAACAGGCCAATTTTTTTACCACATCATCTTGGTGGCATGACATTAAATCAAGCAAGGTTTCATGTTTTTCTGATCATTTTTTAATTTTTTGGAATTAAAATGCCATGGCATGCACTCCATGCATGTGCCCATGCCTTGACACCAATATGTTTGAAAATTCATTCGAATTTACTGCACATGGAATTAACTCGCACACAAGTACACAGAAATATGATTTTTCAAACCATTTTCGTTAGGCGTTGCATGCAGATGTAGTTCAAATTTGAGTTACGGTCATTAAATGGTTAGAAAATCACTTAAATGTCTTTAGAAGGTCAAATGACCCCTGAAATTTAACAAATTTTCACATGAAAGTTGTATTAGTGCACGTTGAACGTGGGAAAAAATTTGAAGGCCGTAATAGGAAGCTATCTCCCGTTCGTCATCAAACATGCATTGTTCCCTCTCGGAACCACGAACCTTCTAGCGAGTTGTTCCGGTTTGTGAGGGGCGTGTGTCCAAACGTTCATCAAACATGCCAATTTCTATACCACATCATCTTGGTGGCATGACATTACATCACCCCCCCCCCCCCCCCCCCCCCCCCCCCCCCCCCCCCCCCCCCCCCCCCCCCCCCCCCCCCCCCCCCCCCCCCCCCCCCCCCCCCCCCCCCCCCCCCCCCCCCCCCCCCCCCCCCCCCCCCCCCCCCCCCCCCCCCCCCCCCCCCCCCCCCCCCCCCCCCCCCCCCCCCCCCCCCCCCCCCCCCCCCCCCCCCCCCCCCCCCCCCCCCCCCCCCCCCCCCCCCCCCCCCCCCCCCCCCCCCCCCCCCCCCCCCCCCCCCCCCCCCCCCCCCCCCCCCCCCCCCCCCCCCCCCCCCCCCCCCCCCCCCCCCCCCCCCCCCCCCCCCCCCCCCCCCCCCCCCCCCCCCCCCCCCCCCCCCCCCCCCCCCCCCCCCCCCCCCCCCCCCCCCCCCCCCCCCCCCCCCCCCCCCCCCCCCCCCCCCCCCCCCCCCCCCCCCCCCCCCCCCCCCCCCCCCCCCCCCCCCCCCCCCCCCCCCCCCCCCCCCCCCCCCCCCCCCCCCCCCCCCCCCCCCCCCCCCCCCCCCCCCCCCCCCCCCCCCCCCCCCCCCCCCCCCCCCCCCCCCCCCCCCCCCCCCCCCCCCCCCCCCCCCCCCCCCCCCCCCCCCCCCCCCCCCCCCCCCCCCCCCCCCCCCCCCCCCCCCCCCCCCCCCCCCCCCCCCCCCCCCCCCCCCCCCCCCCCCCCCCCCCCCCCCCCCCCCCCCCCCCCCCCCCCCCCCCCCCCCCCCCCCCCCCCCCCCCCCCCCCCCCCCCCCCCCCCCCCCCCCCCCCCCCCCCCCCCCCCCCCCCCCCCCCCCCCCCCCCCCCCCCCCCCCCCCCCCCCCCCCCCCCCCCCCCCCCCCCCCCCCCCCCCCCCCCCCCCCCCCCCCCCCCCCCCCCCCCCCCCCCCCCCCCCCCCCCCCCCCCCCCCCCCCCCCCCCCCCCCCCCCCCCCCCCCCCCCCCCCCCCCCCCCCCCCCCCCCCCCCCCCCCCCCCCCCCCCCCCCCCCCCCCCCCCCCCCCCCCCCCCCCCCCCCCCCCCCCCCCCCCCCCCCCCCCCCCCCCCCCCCCCCCCCCCCCCCCCCCCCCCCCCCCCCCCCCCCCCCCCCCCCCCCCCCCCCCCCCCCCCCCCCCCCCCCCCCCCCCCCCCCCCCCCCCCCCCCCCCCCCCCCCCCCCCCCCCCCCCCCCCCCCCCCCCCCCCCCCCCCCCCCCCCCCCCCCCCCCCCCCCCCCCCCCCCCCCCCCCCCCCCCCCCCCCCCCCCCCCCCCCCCCCCCCCCCCCCCCCCCCCCCCCCCCCCCCCCCCCCCCCCCCCCCCCCCCCCCCCCCCCCCCCCCCCCCCCCCCCCCCCCCCCCCCCCCCCCCCCCCCCCCCCCCCCCCCCCCCCCCCCCCCCCCCCCCCCCCCCCCCCCCCCCCCCCCCCCCCCCCCCCCCCCCCCCCCCCCCCCCCCCCCCCCCCCCCCCCCCCCCCCCCCCCCCCCCCCCCCCCCCCCCCCCCCCCCCCCCCCCCCCCCCCCCCCCCCCCCCCCCCCCCCCCCCCCCCCCCCCCCCCCCCCCCCCCCCCCCCCCCCCCCCCCCCCCCCCCCCCCCCCCCCCCCCCCCCCCCCCCCCCCCCCCCCCCCCCCCCCCCCCCCCCCCCCCCCCCCCCCCCCCCCCCCCCCCCCCCCCCCCCCCCCCCCCCCCCCCCCCCCCCCCCCCCCCCCCCCCCCCCCCCCCCCCCCCCCCCCCCCCCCCCCCCCCCCCCCCCCCCCCCCCCCCCCCCCCCCCCCCCCCCCCCCCCCCCCCCCCCCCCCCCCCCCCCCCCCCCCCCCCCCCCCCCCCCCCCCCCCCCCCCCCCCCCCCCCCCCCCCCCCCCCCCCCCCCCCCCCCCCCCCCCCCCCCCCCCCCCCCCCCCCCCCCCCCCCCCCCCCCCCCCCCCCCCCCCCCCCCCCCCCCCCCCCCCCCCCCCCCCCCCCCCCCCCCCCCCCCCCCCCCCCCCCCCCCCCCCCCCCCCCCCCCCCCCCCCCCCCCCCCCCCCCCCCCCCCCCCCCCCCCCCCCCCCCCCCCCCCCCCCCCCCCCCCCCCCCCCCCCCCCCCCCCCCCCCCCCCCCCCCCCCCCCCCCCCCCCCCCCCCCCCCCCCCCCCCCCCCCCCCCCCCCCCCCCCCCCCCCCCCCCCCCCCCCCCCCCCCCCCCCCCCCCCCCCCCCCCCCCCCCCCCCCCCCCCCCCCCCCCCCCCCCCCCCCCCCCCCCCCCCCCCCCCCCCCCCCCCCCCCCCCCCCCCCCCCCCCCCCCCCCCCCCCCCCCCCCCCCCCCCCCCCCCCCCCCCCCCCCCCCCCCCCCCCCCCCCCCCCCCCCCCCCCCCCCCCCCCCCCCCCCCCCCCCCCCCCCCCCCCCCCCCCCCCCCCCCCCCCCCCCCCCCCCCCCCCCCCCCCCCCCCCCCCCCCCCCCCCCCCCCCCCCCCCCCCCCCCCCCCCCCCCCCCCCCCCCCCCCCCCCCCCCCCCCCCCCCCCCCCCCCCCCCCCCCCCCCCCCCCCCCCCCCCCCCCCGCCTAGATATTCTCATAACTATGCGCTTTTCTATCAATTGCTCGACAGTAATTCGTTCACCCACCGTAGAATTTGCTATCTTGAGAGAAGCCACTAGTGAAACCTATGGCCCCTGGGTCTATTTTCCATCATATAAGTTTCCAATCTATTTTATTTTGGAATCTTTACTTTTCAATCTATACCATAAAAATACCAAAAATATTTACCTTATTATCTCTATCAGATCTCACTTTTGCAAGTGGCCGTGAAGGGATTGACAACCCCTTTATCGCGTTGGTTGCAAGGTTCTTATTTGTTTGTGCAGGTACGAGGGATTTGCGTGTAATCTCCTACTGGATTGATACCTTGGTTCTCAAAAACTGAGGGAAATACTTACGCTACTTTGCTGCATCACCCTTTCCTCTTCAAGGGAAAACCAACGCATGCTCAAGAGGTAGCACGGCGCTCGGGGGGACGCGGCCATCGTACGGGCCTTCATGAAGCGTTTCCACGGCGTCATCTTTGCAAGAAGGGGGTGCGGGAATGGGGATTGGGATTCGTGGATTCGGGGGTTGCCGGCACTAGAGCAGACGAGCCGGCGAAGCTTAAGGAGGGAGACTTAAATAGACCCAGATATTTTCATCGCAAACGGTTCCTAGAAAACAACTGTGTGTGATGTTGTTGATATTTTTTATTAGTTGTGAAAGATGAATTTGGAATAAAGTGCCAACCGATGGTGTTTTAAATGAACGAGAAATTGTGTAGTACTAATACAACTGTCATGTCAAATTTTGGAAAATTTCAGGGGTCATTTGACCTTCTAAGACATTTAAGTGATTTTCTAACCATTTATTGACCGTAATTGAAATTTGAACTATATGTACATGCAACAGCTAACCATAACGGTTTGAAAACTCATATTTCGTGTACTTGTGAATTTTTTGAAAATTCTAGGGGTCATTTGACCTTTTAAAGACATTTAAGTGATTTTCTAGCCATTTAATGACCGTAATTCAAATTTGAACTACATCTACATGCAACGCGTAACCAAAATGGTTTGAAAAATCATATTTGTGTACTTGTGTGCGAGTTAATTCCATGTGCAGTAAACTAGAAGGAATTTTCAAACATATTTGTATCACGACATGGACACATATGCATGAATACGTATGCATGGAGTGGCATGGCATTTTAATTAAAAAAAAATCAGAAACACATGAAACCTTTGTTGATGTAATGTCATGCCACCAAGATGATGTGGTAAAAAAATTGGGATGTTTGATGAAAGTTTGGACACACACACCCCTCACAAACCGGAGCAACTCGCTAGAAGGTTCGTGGTTCCGAGAGGGAACAATGCATGTTTGATGACGAACGGGAGATAGCTTCCTCTTATGGCCTTCAAATTTTTTCTATGTCTAACGTGCACTACTACAACTATAATGTGAAATTTTGGAAAATTCTAGGGGTCATTTGACCTTTTAAAGACATTTAAGTGATTTTCTAACCATTTAATGACCGTAATTCAAATTTGAACTACATCTACATGCAACGCCTAACCAAAACGGTTTGAAAAATCATATCTGTGTACTTGTGTGCGAGTTAATTCCATGTGTAGTAAATTAGAAGGAATTTTCAAACATATTGGTCTCACGACATGGACACATGCATACGTATGCATGGAGTGACATTGCATTTTAATTCAAAAAAAATAGAAAAATGATCAGAAACACATGAAACCTTGCTTGATGTAATGTCATTCCACCAAGATGATGTGGTAAAGAAATTGGCATGTTTGATGAACGTTTGGACACACGCCCCTCACAAACCGGAGCAACTCGCTAGAAGGTTCGTGGTTCCGAGAGGGAACAATGCATGTTTGATGACGAACGGGAGATAGCTTCCTCTTACGGCCTTCAAATTTTGTCCTACGTTTAACGTGCACTAATACAACTGTCATGTGAAAATTTGGTAAATTTCAGGGGTCATTTGACCTTTTAAAGACATTTAAGTGATTTTCTAACCATTTAATGACAGTAATTCAAACTTGAACTACATCTACATGCAACGCCTAACCATAACGGTTTGAAAAATAATATTTTTTTGTACTTGTGTGCGAGTTAATTCCATGTGCAGTAAATTAGAAGGAATTTTCAAACATATTGGTGTCAAGGCATGGGCACATGCATGGAGTGCATGCCATGACATTTTAATTCCAAAAAATTAAAAAATGATCAGAAAACATGAAACCTTGCTTGATTTAATGTCATGCCACCAAGATGATATGGTAAAGAAATTGGCATGTTTGACGAAAGTTTGGACACACACCCCTCACAAACCGGAGCAACTCGCTAGAAGGTTCGTGGTTTCGAGAGGGAACAATGCATGTTTGATGACGAACGGGAGATAGCTTCCTCTTACGGCCTTGAAATTTTTTCTACGTCTAACGTGCACTACTACAACTGTAATGTGAAATTTTGGAAATTTCTAGGTGTCATTTGACCTTTCAAAGACATTTAAGTGATTTTCTAACCATTTAATGACCGTAATTCAAATTTGAACTACATCTACATGCAACGCCTAACCAAAACGGTTTGAAAAATCATATCTGTGTACTTGTGTGCGAGTTAATTCCATGTGCAGTAAATTAGAAGGAATTTTCAAACATATTGGTCTCACGACATGGACACATGCATACTTATGCATGGAGTGACATGGCATTTTAATTCAAAAAATAGAAAATTGATCAGAAACACATGAAACCTTGGTTGATGTAATGTCATGCCACCAAGATGATGTGGTAAAGAAATTGACATGTTTGACAAACGTTTGGACACACGACCCTCACAAACCGGAGCAACTCGCTAGAAGGTTCATGGTTCCGAGAGGGAACAATGCATGTTTGATGACGAACGGGAGATAGCTTCCTCTTACGGCCTTCAAATTTTTTCCTACGTCTAACGTGCAACTGTCATGTGAAAATTTGGTAAATTTCAGGGGTCATTTAACCTCCTAAAGACATTTAAGTGATTTTCTAACCATTTAATGACCGTAATTCAAATTTGAACTACATCTACATGCAACGCCTAACCAAAACGGTTTGAAAAATCATATTTTTGTTTACTTGTGTGCGAGTTAATTCCATGTGCAGTAAATTCGAAGGAATTTTCAAACATATTAGTGCCAAGGCATGGGCACATGCATGGAGTGCATGCCATGGCATTTTAATTCCAAAAAATTAAAAAATGACCAGAAAAACATGAAACCTTGCTTGATTTAATGTCATGCCACCAAGATGATGTGGTAAAAAATTGGCATGTTTGACGAAAGTTTGGACACACACCCCTCACAAACCGGAGCAACTCACTAGAAGGTTCGTGGTTCCGAGAGGGAACAATGCATGTCTGCTGACGGACGAGAGATAGCTTCCTCTTTAGGCCTTCAAATTTTTTCCTACGTTTAACGTGCACTAATACAACTGTCATGTGAAAATTTGGAAATTTTCAGGGGTCATTTGACCTTTTAAAGACATTTAAGTGATTTTCTAACCATTTAATGACCGTAATTCAAATTTGAACTACATCTACATGCAACGCCTAACCAAAATGGTTTGAAAAATCATATTTTTGTGTACTTGTGGGCGAGTTAAAAAATCATCAGACGATGTAAATATCTGGTGTTCAAAAAAAAATGTAAAGATCTGGCAAGACAACCGGCCCCCACACGATTGGCACTCTATCTCACGGCTCGAGGTTTGGTAGGTGATTGGCGGGGATCATTAATCAGACATGGTTCTGTATTGGAAACCGTCAGCTATTATGTTCACACACGGATTTGCTGCGGGAATTGCGTGTAATTCAAACTACAGTACTCGTAAATTCCAGCGACCGGCGTGTGTACTGTCCCCGTCGATCTAGATTCCGTCCGCCAATAAATACTACCTTGCTCATGTCGCCCCGCCTGCATTATCATCTACATCCTCCCCTCGCTCGCCCTCTCTCTCTCTCTCTCTCTCTCTCTCTCTCTCAAATCTTTGCCATGGCGCTGCCGGTCTGCCCACGCGCCGACGAGGAGCCGCCGCCCCCCGAGGACGCTCACTCGATTAGCAGCGATGAGGACCCCTACGCGCCGCCTGACGAGGTTGCGCCGGACCCCCCAACTTTGGATTGGTTTTGGGGCCAGTACAATCTTTGTCTGTGGAAGTCGCTGCCGCCGGCTGAGAAAGCCAGGCAAGTGGCGTTCAAGAAGGAGATGGCGGAGGAGGAAGCCAGGTACCAGGCGGCCTGTGAAGCCCGTGATGCCGCCTGGAAAAAGGAGGCGGCGGAGCTTTGGGGGCGGGCGCGTCGTCATGCCGAGGAGGTGTACGAAGATGGGTACTTTGCGAGGAAGGTCATAGGCACTGGGCGCCTCGTCGCTGCGTGGAGGTGGACCGATAAGCTCCAGCGTGCCACCGACGAGGAGCTCCGGTGGGCGCCCAACGAAATGGGAAGATCGGCCGCGCGCGTCCGCCAGCAAGAGGCAGATCGATACGTCAAGCGCTGCGAGGAGGAGGAGTCGGAGTACTGCCTCCGCACTGGGAAGACGCCGCGCACCAGGGAGCTGCTGGGAGGGGCTGCCGGAATACTGGCCCCAGGAGGGATTATTAGTTTTAGTATTGTTCCCCCCCCCCCCCCCCCCCCCCCCCCCCCCCCCCCCCCCCCCCCCCCCCCCCCCCCCCCCCCCCCCCCCCCCCCCCCCCCCCCCCCCCCCCCCCCCCCCCCCCCCCCCCCCCCCCCCCCCCCCCCCCCCCCCCCCCCCCCCCCCCCCCCCCCCCCCCCCCCCCCCCCCCCCCCCCCCCCCCCCCCCCCCCCCCCCCCCCCCCCCCCCCCCCCCCCCCAGAATGGAAAACGTATATACACACATTGAAACAGAACATATAAGAATGGAAAAACAGAGTACACACATGGAAACAGAGTAATAAACAGAGCAATACTATGATTGCTGTGAATACATAGCTATCCATGTCGAAACGACTTTCCAAAATAAAATGCGTCCATGAGACCATGACCAGCAGCCCTTGCCTAGGGTAGCTCTTGGCTCTGCCTGAACTCGTGCAGGCGTTCGTCCAAGCGGTCGACACGCTCACGGTACATCTGGAGCACGATCTCGAGCTCCAAGTTGGCTATTTCATCGGAGATCACCAGCTCGAGGATGCGACGGCCATGTTCCTCTACTGCGCCCAGGTGGACGTCCGGTCGAGCCTACGGACCAGCGCGTTGGCATCCAGCGGGCCGCGGACAAGGCAAACGGCGGCACCCACGCGAACGGCGCGGCGGGCGTCCGGTGCAAGTACGGCGTGGCCGGCCTCTGGTGCAAGTACGACGCTGAGGGCCTCTGCCCACTCCTGGCGAGGAATGGGGGTACTGAAGGGACGTGTACCCAGCTGCGACGCCGTGTCGACAGTAGGCAAGCGCCGATGGATCCGCTGTTGCTGTGCGGCGTGCCGCGCCTCTCGCTCTGCGGTGCTCCAACGGTCTCGCCATGCGGCGAGCCACAGCCTATCGGCGCGGACGCGCCTAGCTTGCTCTGCGGCGCGCCATCGATCATGTTGTACGGCGAGCTACAGCCTGTCGGCGCTGACATGCCTATCTTGATCCGCGGCGCTCACCCCCCCCCCCCCCCCCCCCCCCCCCCCCCCCCCCCCCCCCCCCCCCCCCCCCCCCCCCCCCCCCCCCCCCCCCCCCCCCCCCCCCCCCCCCCCCCCCCCCCCCCCCCCCCCCCCCCCCCCCCCCCCCCCCCCCCCCCCCCCCCCCCCCCCCCCCCCCCCCCCCCCCCCCCCCCCCCCCCCCCCCCCCCCCCCCCCCCCCCCCCCCCCCCCCCCCCCCCCCCCCCCCCCCCCCCCCCCCCCCCCCCCCCCCCCCCCCCCCCCCCCCCCCCCCCCCCCCCCCCCCCCCCCCCCCCCCCCCCCCCCCCCCCCCCCCCCCCCCCCCCCCCCCCCCCCCCCCCCCCCCCCCCCCCCCCCCCCCCCCCCCCCCCCCCCCCCCCCCCCCCCCCCCCCCCCCCCCCCCCCCCCCCCCCCCCCCCCCCCCCCCCCTCAATCCCAAACGGTTGAATACTAGCAAGCGTTTGCCCACAACACACACGGCCAATTCCATCACAAATAGGTCGGATGGATCAACTGTATGCCACGTATCGCACATTGTCAAAAAGTAATGCGGTAGACCTTCTTTAATTAACATGTGTTAAAAAAATAAAAAACAAGGACCTCGAGGTTAAATTAGCTGAGGGAATGGGGCATTTCGGTCATTTGACCGAAATGACCCATCCCATCAGCTAATTTAACATCGACACAACTTCCCATCCAGTCACCCATCCGATGGCTGCTCCAGCCTGAGCACACTTAACTTGATAGTTTTCTTACATGAGCTACTGGTGGAACAGCTAGTCCTTGCTGATAGGAATGCCTCTTCACATCCTTATGGCGTATCTGGATGACCGCCCGTCCCACAATGGCCAATAGATGTTGTGTAGACGGAGCATATCACATACGTCTTATTAGAAGCAATCGTCTGCGTTATTATCAGTCTTCGCACACATTTCTGATTACAGACCTGTTTGCCGCGTATCACACACATCTCGTTATATTGAACCGTTTCTGTTCTCTTGCCTAATCACAAATAGTTAATCCGAGTGAACCGTATGCTGTATATCGCACACACCTTCATCTGGCTGCCCGTTTCTTTTGTGTTGCCTAATCACAAACAGTTCATCCGAGTGAACCGTATGCTGTGTATCGCACACGCCTTTATCTGGCTGCCCGTTTCTTTTGTTCCTCCTCATCGCAAACAGTTAATTGAACTGAACCGTATGCCCTTCATCGCACACGCAACTAAAACCTGAACCGTGTTTGATGCATCCGTCATCACAAATGTTTTATACATTTCTGACGGTTTTCATACACCACCGTTTGCGATTATGGCATCGCACATAGTTTTCTCGAAGGGTCTCTGATTGTAGTGTCGCGTTAGCAGCATCCTGCAGTAGTGTACATATGCAAGACCAAATTATTAAAAATCTAAATATTAGAATGGTTTCTGCAATTGCACAATAATGTTCTATTAGCCAAAGGACCATGTATGTGCAAAACCTCAGTGCCTTCCAATGTTTCCCTGCAACACATATAAGGTAGTTATTGATCAGATTAAGCGAGAGTTAGCATACTATCAGTAAAATATGTTGATGAAAAATAAATACATTGCAGATTCAGTAGATTAATTCGAGCTATATGGAAAAGCCAGTTATCAAAACCAAACATGCTTAAGAACTAGGAAATATAGCAAGTGTATTTGTTTCTCATGTATTTAGTACAACCAAATTCGATTTATTTCTCACATGCATAACAATACAAAATTGCACCCACAACAATCGCATTGCAGAAGTGAACCAAACAGTTAACTGAACACCAAAACAAATGAAACAAACAGTTAATTGAGCACCACATTGCACAATCGAGCATACTAGAAGATCAGACAGTTAAGCAAACCAAGCATGCTTAACAACTTGAAAATATAGCAACTGTATATGTTTCTCATGTATTTAGTACAACCAAATTCAATTTATTTCTCACATGCATAACAATACAAAATTGCACCCACAAGAATTGAACATCACATTGCAGAACTGAACCAAACAGTTAACTGAACATGAGTTTCTATATTTTTATTTAATATTGTGGATGCCAAAAAATTTTGCTCTGAATTTGGTTGAAGTTATAGAAATTTGACTCTCCAAAAACCTAATGCTCCTTACATTTTGGAACTGATGGAATATTTAGTTTGGCGGGTAGGGGAGATGATGGAGTGTGTTTTATTTTTTTTTATAATGCAGTGATTTGGTGGGCCTTTCATGGTGTGATTCCGTGTTATCTGCTACCAACCTGTATTTATGTGAGAAAATTTCTGCGTCGGTGGCTGCATGTACTATATTGGTGCTACAGTATCACATGTGGCACGTCTTTTTTCTAGGGGCGGGAGGGTGCGCGGGATGGATATGTTTTTATAGGCCGGTTGCTGCTGATTGATTTGTAAAATCGTTGGCCCAGTCAAAATCATAAACCAAATCCAAAATTTAATACCTCAATTGAATGAAAGAGTTTTAAAATTAGGAAATATAGTGAATTAAAAATAAATAAATGAGAGAGCTCCTTGACAAATTGTTGACCCGGTTGAAATCGAGTGACCCAATTATAAACTAAAGACCTTTATTAATTGTGAGGCCTTAAACATTAGGAAGCACGGTGTATAGTATAAAAGAATTGAATGGGATAGCTTTGAGAAATTGTTGACCCAGTCAAAATTGAGTGACACAATTCCAATTGGAGACCTCAATTGAATGTGGGCTCTTTGAAAGTAGGGATCATAGTTGAATGAAAGAGTTTTAAAATTAGGAAACATAATGAATTAAAAGAATTGAATGAGAGGGATCCTTGAGAAATTGTTGACCCAGTCAAAATCGAGTGATCCAATTCTAAGCTTGAAACCTCAATTAATTGTGAGTCCTTAAAAATTAGGAAGCATAGTGTATAGTAAAAAGAACTGAATGAGAGAGCCCTGAAAAACTGTTGACATGTTCAAAATTGGGTGACCCAATTTCAACTGGAGACCTCAATTGAATGTGAGCTCTTTAAAACTAGGGAGCATAGTGTTATAGAGGATGTTACCTCTTGCTTCATGTTATGTTATTTTTTACTCTTACGTACGAAGTACTATGGTGATGTATGGTTTGCTTTGTCATGTTGGGCTTAATTTATAAAGTCGGGCATACATCTTTTACCTTAAAATATGCACTTTTTGGACAAGGAAGTACTTTGTTTCCTGATCGACTTATCTTCCGATCTCTATCCATAAAAAAATGCAAGCAGTTGCATGTCATATTTAAATAACACATTGGTATCCCATGGAAGTTAAAAAATTGCAACTTGATAGGAATTTTTAGAGGGACTCTATTCTAGGAAATATTTGTGTATTTGTTGAAATATGAATTTCACATAAAATTTCAAAAGAAAAATTCATCTAATCTAACCTCGTGAAATTCTCCTTTGCCATAAAGTAACCAAATGCCTAACATTTTACGAATATCCTTGAAATGGTAATATGATGCAATCAAACGGTTTAGTTTATATACCCTTATCTTTTTCAATTAATGCATGTTTTAGCATACAATGATATCTAATTCTTACTGTATACAATTCACATGTGTTGTTTTGAACATTGACAATTTGACATGGCCTTCAGGATGTAATTAGTTTCACTAATTTCTAATTGTAATATATGTGTAAATGCATAATACCCCAACAAAATATTATTCTAAGTTTTGTTAGCCAAATATGTACATGTTCTCAATTTTCTGATCTGAATATTTGAAACGGCATTGAGAGTATGTTGTTTTATTCTTATGTTTTGAACCATTGTTGAGGGGGTGGGGGATTATTGGCAGCTTAATTTCAGAGATCTCGATTTCAAAAAATTGTCCAAATAAGTACGTATTTATGAACTGGAACTAGATAATTGCTCAAACGTTACAACAAGATATAAATATTCTACTACATTAACCCATCATTTACCTGCTCATATTAATGTGATTGTATAAACAAATATTTAAAAAAATTGCTCAGACTTTGCCTTCCTAAATACATTTTAGGATTTTATTGAGTTAGCAATTTGGTAAAAACTTATTGCTATATCAAAGAAAACATAATCTTGTGTGGTAAGTCAACAAAATGTGGGGCAACAACGCAGTTTTTAAGAAAAACCATAGATAAAAGAAAAGTCAAAACAAAGATACTAAGGAGGAAACATTGGTAAGGTTGAAGGAAAGACCAAAATCTTAGCTTCTTTACCTAAAAAAGCACTCTTTTTAAGTAGAAGCTAAGAGCAAGTTGTTCGGTTCATATGATCTTTAAATCCCACGAATCAAAATAGTGGAACCTTTCCTGTCTACTCCCTGCATTTCAATGAATAAGGCATGTACACATTTTAAAATTGAACTTTGACCATTAATTAGGCCAACCAAATGTGGGTTATATGTGATGAAAATCATATCATTAAATCCGTCTGAAAAGAAGTTTTCAATGGTATAATTTTTAATTTAAGTCACAAAATTTTACATTATTGACATAGTTTACAACCAAAGTTAAATTTTACTCTCTCTGCTCCTAAATATAAGTCTTTTTGAAGATTTTAATATGGACTACATATGAAGCAAAATGAGTGAATCTACGCTCTAAACTACGTCTATATACATCTGTATGTAGTCTTATTGTAATCTCTAAAAGGGCTTATACGTAGAAACAAAGGGAGTAGAAAACATGCCCCCCTTACGCATTGGAATGGAGGGAGTACAACACACGTGCTAGTCCCGGGGTTGTTGGGCTCCGAAGTACAGCTCACTAGCATCCACAAGTGAATTGTCTCGATGCTTTGTAGCAGAAATGATTCACTACACTACAAACAGTATACTCGGGATAAGAAAGTGTTAGTGGGTCGGCTTATTAGCAGCCTGGCTAGCTGGTGAAGCAGCAATTGACATCCTAATTCTCAAAAAAAATAAAATGCATCCTGAACCACCCCCCCCCCCCCCCCCCCCCCCCCCCCCCCCCCCCCCCCCCCCCCCCCCCCCCCCCCCCCCCCCCCCCCCCCCCCCCCCCCCCCCCCCCCCCCCCCCCCCCCCCCCCCCCCCCCCCCCCCCCCCCCCCCCCCCCCCCCCCCCCCCCCCCCCCCCCCCCCCCCCCCCCCCCCCCCCCCCCCCCCCCCCCCCCCCCCCCCCCCCCCCCCCCCCCCCCCCCCCCCCCCCCCCCCCCCCCCCCCCCCCCCCCCCCCCCCCCCCCCCCCCCCCCCCCCCCCCCCCCCCCCCCCCCCCCCCCCCCCCCCCCCCCCCCCCCCCCCCCCCCCCCCCCCCCCCCCCCCCCCCCCCCCCCCCCCCCCCCCCCCCCCCCCCCCCCCCCCCCCCAATAAAAAACAACAAATAATGGGAGAGAAAAAAAACCCGGGAGTTCTACACTTTTCGCTGCGGCAAATGCATGCATCCAATTGACCAATCGATCATTCCGATCGAATTGTGATGTGAGTGCTGTGAAATGCACGCATGTGCTGAGCATACCATTTGTCCACTGCAATTATTTTTGCTCCGTCCACATCTGTATTTCTGGACCTGGGCATTGTTAGGTCGCATCGATCGTGAACTTAATAGATTTCCTTGTTGACGTTTGGCATGCGGACCTTTTCGTGCGGCGGTGTTCTACTCTTTTCCCAAAGGACTTGTGCTATCTAGAGGTACTTTAAAACTTCTGGAGCTTAGCGCAAGTCCAACTGTACTCGTCAGATTGGCTCACTCACATATCTTTTTATTTTTATTTTTTGAGAATTCTCACTCACATATCCGTAAACTCACATTTGTCCGCCAATATTTTATACAATTTTTTTTAACAAAAGGTGAATTTATGGACTTAACAAATGAAGCATCAAGAAAATATAGACACAATGAGCACATAATCAATCTCTGCATAGCTAGGATGCACACAACCGACACCAATATACGCACAGAAACATGCCGACAACTAGCAAAGTTATAAGACCAAAGCTATATGTAGACGAGGAAAAACCCAAGAGCGATTAGAACTGCAATCGGCAACTGCGGTAGTGACCATGTCCGCACCAACCAAATCATGACACCACACGGACGACGAGATATTTCAAGGACAACGCCTTCAAGAAGGAAGTGACGCTCAAGCACCGCGGTCAACGGATCCAACCACGGAAGCCAGAAACGGATCCAGCCATGAAAGCCAGAATTTAGGTCTTCATTCTGCAGAATTAGGCTGAGCATATTTGAGCAATGTGTTCAACAAGGTAACGGGGTAAAAAAAATCATTGCCAAGTTTAACCAACACGGGTCAGGCATAGGCTTTCACCCCGGAGCTTAAGACCGGGTGCTTAATTAGCACCATCATCAAAGTCATTCATGTGTTGTCGCCATCACTTTTTCACGATACCAGCAGCTACATGCGATGTGCGACCTAGACTTTCATCCCTTTGCATCAAGTCATCTTGATAGTTTGCATCTCACCACCAAGGTCGCTGTAGTATAGTCTGCAGCCGCCACCACCACCCGATCGACCGGATCCGGATCATGCCCACAAAGCCGTCCGGATTTGAATCAGACAACCATACCAGGTCGACCAAGGATGACGCCGAAGCAGCGGCCGCCCGACATCAAATCCAACCACCGCCATCCGCATGGCCACGGACAGTCACCGCCACCTAGAACCCCATGGGCCCTGCCCACACAGGAGACAGTCGGAGGGCCCGTCACCGGCAAAGGCCGGCGGCCGCAGCGGCAACGCGTGGGGATGGTGCCTACGCTCCCACACGACCGTGGCGCACGCAAGAGTAGCTTCTGAGTTGTGGCGTGCTGTCTAACTTTGCCAACTAATCAGCCTATGATTGTACTCCCTCTGTTTCTTTTACTCCGTGTATAAAATTTGGTCAAAGTCAAACTACATAAAGTTTGACCAAATCTATGTTGGAAATATTAGCACTTTCTTGATTAATCTAATCCACAAGTAAACAGTAAACATGGCAAATACGGTATGCATCTCATACCGATACCTAAGCATGTGAGCACGTATAGTACATAGAACTGAAACATCTATGAATAGCATATATACGGCTAGCACATGAATGAGCAAATAGGGGATGAACGAGTCATACACCCTTCGGTTGGCCAGGCCAACACGGCGACGGCAGCAGCAGCCTCGGCATCGGCCGAGGCCTTCTTCTTGACGGCTTCGTCGTCAGCCATGGAGTCGATGCAGGGGAAGTAGTGGAAGCAGAGGCGGTCGGTGAAGGGGACGGATCGGGAGCAGTCGCGTCGAGACGCTCCCCAAAAACCTTATTGCCGTTCTCCCGGGCAGGATCTCGAACGACAGGGTTCCTGAGGCACCTGCTCTCCCGACCAACCGTGCACGCGGTCGTTGGGATGGGATCGCCGGAAGCAGCACAGAGAGAGGAACAGTAGATGACGGCTAGGGTTGTGCGAGAGGGAGTGAGTGAACTAAGTTAGGGTTCACTCCACTGGCCAGCGCCTTCTTATATAGGTAGTCAGGCAGATGGGCCTGGGCCAGGCCCACGACCGAGTCCGCGAACAACCCACGGTCCAACGTCTCGGACAGTGGCTCTTCCGTAAGCGACACGTTAATTAATTAACAATTAATTAACCATTCCTGAGCGGCAAAAATAAGCTTCGGCTCGGCTCATTCCCGCAACCCACGGCGCGCGCGCGTCGTGACGAGGCGAGGCGTGGTGAGGCGAGGTGGGCAGAGGAGGAGGAGGAGCGCGCGTGTACAACTCCTATTCCCAAGCTCCCAATAGCAAGTGGTAGAGCAGCCCTTATAAAGAGACCTCACTCTTCTTACTGTAGCAGTATGGGACTAAACTTCCCACACTTCCCACCACTTGCCGTACACATTCATGGGCCTTAGAGATTAACTAGGGATTATTGTCTTATATGGGCCTAAGCCCATCCATGATCCATCAATTTATATCAAAAAATATGAACATCTATAATACTAAAACTATATAGTATGAAAATACATTTCATGGTGCATCTGATAATATTGATTTCATATTGTGAATCGTGATATTTTTTAATATAAATATAGTCAAACTTTACAAAGCTTGACTTTGATCAAACCTTATATGCAGACTAAAAAGAAACGAAGGGAGTACTTTGGCAATCTTGTTTTTTTGAGCGGTTCTTTGGCATTCTTGTAAAACTTTTCCCCTGTCTATAAAGATACGAGAATACATGATCATGCGCGTGCGCTCGCAACTCGCCTCGAGCGGCCGGCGTCGCACCGTTCGATCGCGTTGCATCGTGCGGTCGCGCGTGACCAGCTGTACCCTGGTCGGTTTTTGCCACGCCCGCATCTCCCGCACACCTGGCCCGATTGAGCCGAGGCGCGTGGCTCGCACCCCCCCATGGGCCCGCCATGTCATGGACTGCGTAGGTACGCCCGTTTGTGAGTGTAGACGAAGTAGTGGGCGGTGGGCAGTTTTGATTTTCGCTTGCCTCATTCACCTCTCCCCTCCAGATTCGTCGGGCTCGCCACCGGATCCGCTGTTCCTTGAAACTTGTGCAGGAGGCGGAGGCGTAGTGGGGGGAGGCACCCGCTGCTCGTCCCGGCTCAGGTACGGTCGCCAGTCACCGTCTCAAGCCGCTCATCCACTTGCTCGTACTCCCCGCCTCCGTACCGTTCTCTCCGCGACGTACCAGGGGAGGCCGCGGCCGTAGTGCTTCTCGGCGCGCCCGTAGCAGGGGGAGACCGCGCCGTAGTGCTCCCGCCGCGCTCGTAGCAGGAGAGGCCGCGCCCGTAGCAGGGTAGGCCAAGGCCGTAGTGCTCTCGCCGCGCTCGTAGCGGGAGAGGCCGCGCGTCGTAGTGCTCCCGCCGTGCCCGTAGCGGGAAAGGATGCGCTCGTAGCGCTCTCGCCGCGCCCGTTGCGGGGAAGGCCGCGCCCGCAGCACTCTCGCCGTGCCCATAGCAGGGGAGGCCTCGCGCCATAGCCTATCACTTTTGCGCACTCTCCCTGTTGTATTAGATACAGTGTGATTTTTTGCATGTGTGATCGAAACCCTAGGTACTGTTTTTGCATTTTAGTTGGCAGATAATTCTCCTTCATCATAGTCATTGAATCCCTTTGATCTGTGTCTGTTTACTGTTTTATTTTTCATGCCCACTTGCACAACATGTTGTTTGCAGTTGGTAGTTGCACAATAATAGTTGCACAATGAGTTGTTTACATTTGTCCAGATCCCAGTTTTAGGAATTCCAGGTGCATCAGTTGCACAATCCCCCCCCCCCCCCCCCCCCCCCCCCCCCCCCCCCCCCCCCCCCCCCCCCCCCCCCCCCCCCCCCCCCCCCCCCCCCCCCCCCCCCCCCCCCCCCCCCCCCCCCCCCCCCCCCCCCCCCCCCCCCCCCCCCCCCCCCCCCCCCCCCCCCCCCCCCCCCCCCCCCCCCCCCCCCCCCCCCCCCCCCCCCCCCCCCCCCCCCCCCCCCCCCCCCCCCCCCCCCCCCCCCCCCCCCCCCCCCCCCCCCCCCCCCCCCCCCCCCCCCCCCCCCCCCCCCCCCCCCCCCCCCCCCCCCCCCCCCCCCCCCCCCCCCCCCCCCCCCCCCCCCCCCCCCCCCCCCCCCCCCCCCCCCCCCCCCCCCCCCCCCCCCCCCCCCCCCCCCCCCCCCCCCCCCCCCCCCCCCCCCCCCCCCCCCCCCCCCCCCCCCCCCCCCCCCCCCCCCCCCCCCCCCCCCCCCCCCCCCCCCCCCCCCCCCCCCCCCCCCCCCCCCCCCCCCCCCCCCCCCCCCCCCCCCCCCCCCCCCCCCCCCCCCCCCCCCCCCCCCCCCCCCCCCCCCCCCCCCCCCCCCCCCCCCCCCCCCCCCCCCCCCCCCCCCCCCCCCCCCCCCCCCCCCCCCCCCCCCCCCCCCCCCCCCCGCTAGTGCATAACAATATGGATTATGTGTATTATATTTGCCACCACAACTGAGTGAATTAATTTCATGTAAATCGGCCAGCCACAGCTCCAAGAATACGCGGAGGAGGTGGCCCGGGTCGGCGTCGGCGCCGTCCGGCGTGGGCCACAGGCCCGCTTCCAAGTGCGTCTGCGCGCCGGCCACCCACGCCGGGTCCTTCAAGTGCCGCTTCCACCGCACCAACTCCCAGGGCCACGGCCACGGCCAGGGCCAGGGAAGCCGCCTTCTTCGCCCCCTTCACCGGCCGCGGCCAACGCGGTGCCACGGCACCCGGCCTCGCCGTCCTCGTCCTCCGACACCGTCGTGACCCAGTGACGCAGCCCAAGCATCGGCCTCGAGAATCAAGAACGCTCGACAACGGAGAGGGAAGGGAAGATCATATACATGCCATAAGAAAGGGAGTTTATTTACTGCTCCCTCGATGTATTGTTTCCTTTGTTTTGAGATTGATTACCATCCGTGACTTATGGTAAGGTTAATGTGATTGAGCGATTTTTCTGAAAATTAATTATTTGTTTTCTAATTAATGTGATTGATTGATTTAAGGTAAGGTTAATTAATTTAGATTTGATCTTTAGAGATTGTTCGTGCCCCCCCCCCCCCCCCCCCCCCCCCCCCCCCCCCCTATGGAAAGTTCTGATCTGTTCAGATTTCTTTCGTTGTGTGAGAGGGTGACGCAAAAATAAACCGATGAAGTGGGGGGAGGGGACGAAAAAAAATCTACAAAAAAAAACCGGTGAAGGTGGGAGGAGGTACCAAAAAAAATGATGGGAGATGGGACGAAAAAAAACCTGGAAGCGAGACTACCAACTGCTCCATTAGGAGTAGAGATTTTTTGGGACCTGTTTTTTTGCAGTGACAATGGTTGAAGAGGGAGATGCCGATGAAAGTGGGGAAGAGGTTGTTTTTGAGCTCAAAGGGAGCAAACATGATAATATATGTGCTGTTTTTTCTCATTTTTTCCCTTTTGTTTTTGATTTTTGGTTTTTGTTCTTTCGACCCATGTAGAGGATTTTGTATCAAAGGGTAAACGGTGGAACATGAAAAGGGTTGCTGAGCGGGGTGTTCGTACTCGCATTGTACCCGATGATGACGAGGAAGTAAGGGTAAGTTTTTAGTGGAGACTTTAACATTTCTTTATTTCTGTATTTTTCAAAAGGCAATGTACAATTTTGAGTATATGTAAAAGAAATTCAATCTTTATTTTTTGTTTTCTTTTTTCATGAATTTTTTATATGAGGTATCATTGTTTTTTGTAGTTGGAGGATGATACTGAATTCCGTGTTGCAAAGCGAGCCAGAACGAAAGGGAAAGGCATATCCTATGATGGGGGTGGCCCAACCTCTGCAGAACCTGCCGAGGTACCTATTGTACATTTTTTCAGTTGTACAATATGTTGGTACCAGTTGGCACCTCTGCTATTTAGTGTTGCACATGAAAAGTATACAGTTGGCAGTTGTTCTTTTATGTGTGCATAACTGTTTTTAAGACAGATTTTTGAATCCCCTTACCTACCTTGTCAAATTTGAAAGTTGGCACCCATTCAACACACAGCTGCACCCAAACATGTATACATTTGGACAGTTTTTTTAATTGCACAGTGTGTACATGTCAGTTGCACAATAAGGGATAATAGTTGCACAACAATCAACTTATGGTTGCTATACATTTCTCTTCTCCTCCCCCTCCCCCCTTATGTGATTTTTTTAGTTTATTATGTATGATCAGTTGCCCCCCCCCCCCCCCCCCCCCCCCCCCCCCCCCCCCCCCCCCCCCCCCCCCCCCCCCCCCCCCCCCCCCCCCCCCCCCCCCCCCCCCCCCCCCCCCCCCCCCCCCCCCCCCCCCCCCCCCCCCCCCCCCCCCCCCCCCCCCCCCCCCCCCCCCCCCCCCCCCCCCCCCCCCCCCCCCCTCCTTAGCGACGTTCACAAGCTGGAAGGATTAGGGCCTCACCAGGGAGGTTTGTGAAGGTGAACACAGAACTGGCACATGTTCAAAGGTCTTTCCTGTATTAGAAGATGTTAGGACGCTTGGTAAACTTAGCCGACACACTGCCTTCTGACTTCATGAAGTTCCTAGTCCAATCGTACGACCCAGGTAGTTCAGCTTTGGTATTTCCAGGCAGGGGCACTATTCCAGTAGATGCCGCTAGTGTGCACAGGAATTTTGGTTTACCCAACAGAGGGCCGCGTCTGAAATACATTGTTGAAAAGGAGGCTGTGAAGAGTTTCAATCACATGTTCAACCACACCGGGCCACCCAAACACCCCACGGTCACCGAATTCAGCAAGACGATGAAAGCTATGAAGGGAACAACTGATAACAAGTTCCTCACTGGCCAGTTTGCAATTGCTTTCATCACCTTTTTAGCTCCTACGACAAGTCTTTCTCTGAGCCCACGTTGCTACGGTGCTGTCCTAGAACCTGATGTTCTGTTGAAGAGCCCCCCCCCCCCCCCCCCCCCCCCCCCCCCCCCCCCCCCCCTGAGCTTATGTGTTGCTGAGCACATAAACGAAGCATTCCGCAACATGGGTGAGGACAAGCAAACAGTCTTTTGCTGCCTGTATCATTTGATGGTGAGCTGTAATTAAATCTTGTCTCTGTTAGACGTAGTTTTCTACAGGTTGTGCTTTATCACCAATGTGCTCATATGTTGTTTTTCCCTTTTGTATGTCTCTTGGGGATGGTGCGTGAACAGATTCTTTACATTGATGCGCTTGATGTTGATGTGCGAGTAAGCCAATGTGAGGTTCGAGCCAATGCCTATGATAAGAATCTAATCAGCAAGATAATGAAAAAGGATTTGATTTCGCCTGCCATCCTTGGCAAACTTCAAGTGAGTTGGACATTCTGCTCAAAGTCAAATGATACCTTCTTGAATTTTTTTGGTGTCATTTTTGCATAATATGGCATGTTTATGTTTAGGTTTTATGTATACATTTTTACTATTTCTATAATTGCACATTTTTTCACATTTCTGTAGGTAGTTGCACAAGTCTATATTGATAGTTGGCACAAAGACTTATGACAGTTGCACACATGCTTGTTTCATTTTTCTGTCCCCCCCCCCCCCCCCCCCCCCCCCCCCCCCCCCCCCCCCCCCCCCCCCCCCCCCCCCCCCCCCCCCCCCCCCCCCCCCCCCCCCCCCCCCCCCCCCCCCCCCCCCCCCCCCCCCCCCCCCCCCCCCCCCCCCCCCCCCCCCCCCCCCCCCCCCCCCCCCCCCCCCCCCCCCCCCCCCCCCCCCCCCCCCCCCCCCCCCCCCCCCCCCCCCCCCCCCCCCCCCCCCCCCCCCCCCCCCCCCCCCCCCCCCCCCCCCCCCCCCCCCCCCCCCCCCCCCCCCCCCCCCCCCCCCCCCCCCCCCCCCCCCCCCCCCCCCCCCCCCCCCCCCCCCCCCCCCCCCCCCCCCCCCCCCCCCCCCCCCCCCCCCCCCCCCCCCCCCCCCCCCCCCCCCCCCCCCCCCCCCCCCCCCCCCCCCCCCCCCCCCCCCCCCCCCCCCCCCCCCCCCCCCCCCCCCCCCCCCCCCCCCCCCCCCCCCCCCCCCCCCCCCCCCCCCCCCCCCCCCCCCCCCCCCCCCCCCCCCCCCCCCCCCCCCCCCCCCCCCCCCCCCCCCCCCCCCCCCCCCCCCCCCCCCCCCCCCCCCCCCCCCCCCCCCCCCCCCCCCCCCCCCCCCCCCCCCCCCCCCCCCCCCCCCCCCCCCCCCCCCCCCCCCCCCCCCCCCCCCCCCCCCCCCCCCCCCCCCCCCCCCCCCCCCCCCCCCCCCCCCCCCCCCCCCCCCCCCCCCCCCCCCCCCCCCCCCCCCCCCCCCCCCCCCCCCCCCCCCCCCCCCCCCCCCCCCCCCCCCCCCCCCCCCCCCCCCCCCCCCCCCCCCCCCCCCCCCCCCCCCCCCCCCCCCCCCCCCCCCCCCCCCCCCCCCCCCCCCCCCCCCCCCCCCCCCCCCCCCCCCCCCCCCCCCCCCCCCCCCCCCATAGATCCACACAATAACTTGTTTTTGTTGCTAAATGATTTTCCTTTTTGTGCATCAGCTCAAGGAGTAGTATAGAAGCAAAGAGGATTCATCACTCTTCGAAGGATTGTTGCAGGCAGAAGCGTTTGTGGCGTCAAAGGTTCCATTGAGCTACAATCCCCATGTGAGTTATCCTTTTTGCTGACCCATTTTTTTCTAGACCAAAAATCATGTTTTTTTGATTTTGTTATGTGTTAGTTGTACTAATCACCCTTTTTTGTTACATTCGCACCCAACGTATGCATCAGTTGCACAGAGTTATTATGTCAGTTGCAACATAGCTTTTATTTACTTGCACCAAACTTTCACTTTAGTTGCACCAGTCACCCTTTTTTACTTGAATCAAACTTATGCTTTCACTTACACAGAGTTCATAACTCAGTTACAAACTATGTTTTTTTTACTTCCACAAACTTACGCCTTTTTCAGTTGCACCAAGTACATTTTCCCCCTTAGTTTGGGAACAAACCTATGGTTTATTTGCACACATTTATTATCTCAGTTGCACACTACTTTGATATACTTGCACCAAACTTAGGTTTGTAGTTGCAACTAGATATTTTTTCTCACCTGCACCAAAATTATGCTTCAGTTGCACCAAAACTATTTTTCTCTATTTTTCCTTTTTTAATTTTAATTTTAATTTTTCTAATGTTATGCAGAAGAAGTTCAAGCTAGCAAGCATGGTCCATGATCTATGCAAAGGAATATCTGACAATCTTGGCAACTTCATCGAAGGTTTTGCAAAGCTTGATGAAGAGGAACCAGATTTGTCTCCTCTCAAGGGGCCGTCAAGCGGTCAAATAAAGACTGAAAGCTCGCACACTAGGCGACGGAAGCGTCATTCAGCTGCCAAGCAAACAGAAGAGGTGGAGGGAAGTGAAGAAGATAAATTTGTGGAGGAAAGTGAGTCAGAGGAAGAAGATGTTGACCTAGGAGTTGGCAATGATTCTGAAGAAAGTGATGAGTCTGAAGAAGATGATGAGGATGAAGAGGGTAGGAATGTTGAAGAACGTGATGACGACAATGACAATGATGATGGTGATGATGACAATGAGAATGAGAATGACAACAATGAAAACAAAGAAGAAACTGGGAATGACGATGAGGAAGAGGAAGAGGAGGGAGATGGAACAGACAAGGGGCAGGTGAGGATGTTGACAAGGCTGATGAAGCTGAACAAGGAAAGGATGGGGACAGTGATGATGACAGCGAGGAAACACACGATGATGACAGGGGGCTTTGATGGAGGCAGTGACAGTGGGAAGGATGATGACAATGATGATGGCATGGGCAGCGGTGACAGTAGTTCAAAGAGGGCAAACACTTCTGGAGATGGAGGAAATAGCAGCAGCAGCTCAATTGAGGATAGTGTAACTCTACAGTTTTTCATCCAAAAGGAGATTCATGCAATCATTGACATCATTGACATGAAAGAGAAGGATAATACCTTTGAAAAGATAATAAAGGACGGGCTACAAAGCACTGAGGAAGAAATGAAAGAGGCAGGAAAGGGTTTGGACTGGATTGGCTCAAAAACAATGGTTGACAAGATAATGAAGAAAGGTGTTGTATTTGAAGATGGTTCATTGTCAGGCGGTAGCAAGAGGATGGCAGCATCCCCACCGCGCCCACCCCCTGTCCCAAAGCGTAAGAAGCTCGTGACACTTAGCAAGAACTTGGTGTTGGGTCAACCAAAAGATAAGATTCCTTGTATGGCAGAGAAAAATTTGAAGAACGGAAGTAAATCAAAGGGAAAGAAGGTGCCAACTCCAGAGCCCAAGAAGGCAAGTGTTGTTCTAAAGGAGCCAACCGCTGTGCATGTAGATGCCAAGCTCCCCTCTACAATGCGCATAATAAAAAATGCAACAAAACGGTGTCTTTTGCCAAGGACAGAAAGTTTGCAGAAATAGGAACAAAGGTGCCAAGCCATGCTGTTACCCCCCCCCCCCCCCCCCCCCCCCCAAGATTACATCAAACAGTCAAAAGGAATCAATCACTATGCCGTGTAGCAAGTCGGCAACCCCAACAGCTTCTGTGGCAACTCCAACTTCAAGTGAGCCAACTGCTTGTCCAAATATGCCAACTACAACATCCACTGCGCACGGTACATCAGCAATTAAGGAAAGTGCAGCAACCATTGTGCCAACAGCAAGAGGAAGTGAGGCTTCTGCAGTTTTATCTTTCCTACCCCCATCAGTCAACACAGAACCCCAAGCTGTCAGTGTGCCAATCCCGGAAGCTATATTGTCAACCCAAGCAATCACTGTGCCAACCCCATCAGTCAGTGTGCCAACTCCAACTCCAACCCAACCAGTCAACACGGAACCCCCAGCTGTCAGTAATGTTGTGCAGGCTCAGCAACCACATTTGCCTACATTTCGTGCTGTTGATTAACAGCACACCCTTACACAAGAGCAAGTGTACAACCTTGTTTCCAAGTGTATACCGCAAAGACCGCCGCCAAGCATAGTTGGACGAACCAAGTCAGCGGGTGATGCACCCAAGGATCTCCAATGAGAGAACAACAGTGTGCATCCCATTCGTAGGCATCGTCAACAAGATCATATCACGGCGATGGGTTCTGCGACGCTCCACCATTTGATTTGGGTTTGGATTTTGATGATGACTCCCCAGTTTCCATAGTTGACGAGCTTAACAAATCACAAGTGACACCACAAGAGGCAGGGTTATCTAAAAGCAGCGAGCAAGATGATTGGGATTCGACAACTGTGAGAGAGGTTTGTGCTGCTGCAGATATGGTTGTCACTAGGAAGGCACCAATTTAGACCTCCCTTTCGGCTTCTCCAGATGAGTTTCAGACCCCAGACGTGACAGCTGCTCTAGGAGGTGCAAGTGAGTCCGGCAGTACCACATCTGGCCCACCAGTGCAAAAATGCGGCAGGAGGATAATCAAGCCAACTGCTGTCCAGAGGTCTCCCTACATCGACTACAATAAAACATGGATGTTCACTTGCGATGAACAAGTCAACAAGCTTTATGCGACAGTCCTCTATTATGTAAGGAATATTCCTGGAGCAAACAATTCAGAAACGAGGTAAAACTACTACATTGTGGTAAATCTGTACTCCTTTTTTTCTTAGGTGATGATATTGCACAGTGCAATAAGTTCTTTAGTTGCCCAATCAGTCTTTACAGTTGTAGTTTCATGTTTTAGTAATTGCACAAAAATAGTAATACAGTTGAACATCTTTTTGTCCTAGACATATGTAATAGTAGCACAACAGTAGTAATTCAGATTTTTATAGTTGGAACAGTCAATTTTTGTACTTGAAGTTTCATGCAACATCACTTGCACAACAGTAGTAATACAGTTGGAACATCAGACCCGCCCACCTTAACGGTAGTTACTCATTTTTTTCATTCGCTTTCATGCGTTTTAAGGCAACCATTTTAATCATGTTTGTTCTTTTTTCTTTGCCCTCGTATTTTTTTGCGAACAGCCCTGACATCATTGACTATGATGGGTACTTTGTGACCCTAAAGGAGCTAGCTGACTCAATGAAGCCTACCAAATGGCTATCAAACACTGTTGTCAAAGCTGCACTTATCCAAATTAAAAAAACCCTACCTAGTGACTCGAAGACAAGGTCATCATGCCATTGAGGGTTGCCGTAAGTTGAATGAGAACTTTTTGTTCTTGTTTCACACAACTTTCTTCTCCCTTTCTTTTTTATAGTGTGTTTTTGCGACTCATCTTTTCCAATGCAGGCACGGTTGCAGCAAGGAACATACAATGTTGCCGAGATACATTCTAAATTTGAGAATACTAAACGCCTAGACCGTCAAGATATGGTCAGTTTTTCTGGCCACACAAACTTTTTGTTTTTCATTTTTATTGTTGCATAGTTCTCGTTTTTTCACTGGACAGTTCTTCACAACTCATAATTATTTTTAAATTTTGCCTTTTTTCTATGCTGTCCATATGTGCATGTGATGCTCCCTGTGCTCGAGTTCGCTGATCCCAATGATCGAGAAGGAGGCAGGCACTACTTGGTGTTTAACATCAACTTAAGGGATCAATGTTTCGAGGTGCTAGATTCATGGAGGAAGCTCGACAACCCCGACTTAATGAACTGTGCTTCAACTATAGCGGGGGCAGTGAGGTCTTTATGGAAGCAACATTCACTACAAAAAAAAGACACATCCGTGACATTTTGGGCCGAACGAATTTTTTTCCTGTCATGCTTATGACACTTCTATGATGCCCCCCCCCCCCCCCCCCCCCCCCCCCCCCCCCCCCCCCCCCCCCCCCCCCCCCCCCCCCCCCCCCCCCCCCCCCCCCCCCCCCCCCCCCCCCCCCCCCCCCCCCCCCCCCCCCCCCCCCCCCCCCCCCCCCCCCCCCCCCCCCCCCCCCCCCCCCCCCCCCCCCCCCCCCCCCCCCCCCCCCCCCCCCCCCCCCCCCCCCCCCCCCCCCCCCCCCCCCCCCCCCCCCCCCCCCCCCCCCCCCCCCCCCCCCCCCCCCCCCCCCCCCCCCCCCCCCCCCCCCCCCCCCCCCCCCCCCCCCCCCCCCCCCCCCCCCCCCCCCCCCCCCCCCCCCCCCCCCCCCCCCCCCCCCCCCCCCCCCCCCCCCCCCCCCCCCCCCCCCCCCCCCCCCCCCCCCCCCCCCCCCCCCCCCCCCCCCCCCCCCCCCCCCCCCCCCCCCCCCCCCCCCCCCCCCCCCCCCCCCCCCCCCCCCCCCCCCCCCCCCCCCCCCCCCCCCCCCCCCCCCCCCCCCCCCCCCCCCCCCCCCCCCCCCCCCCCCCCCCCCCCCCCCCCCCCCCCCCCCCCCCCCCCCCCCCCCCCCCCCCCCCCCCCCCCCCCCCCCCCCCCCCCCCCCCCCCCCCCCCCCCCCCCCCCCCCCCCCCCCCCCCCCCCCCCCCCCCCCCCCCCCCCCCCCCCCCCCCCCCCCCCCCCCCCCCCCCCCCCCCCCCCCCCCCCCCCCCCCCCCCCCCCCCCCCCCCCCCCCCCCCCCCCCCCCCCCCCCCCCCCCCCCCCCCCCCCCCCCCCCCCCCCCCCCCCCCCCCCCCCCCCCCCCCCCCCCCCCCCCCCCCCCCCCCCCCCCCCCCCCCCCCCCCCCCCCCCCCCCCCCCCCCCCCCCCCCCCCCCCCCCCCCCCCCCCCCCCCCCCCCCCCCCCCCCCCCCCCCCCCCCCCCCCCCCCCCCCCCCCCCCCCCCCCCCCCCCCCCCACTGTAGCGCTCCAACACAAGTCCGTTTCCTCCGTTTTGCGGTACGCCACACCTCTTTCGATCAACAGGACCCCATTTCGACTGTAGGAGGTCGAAGAGAAGTTCATTTCCTCCGTTTTGCGGCACACCACACCCCTCCCGGTGAACAGGATCCCGTTTCGACCGTAGGCGGTCGAACACAAGGCCGTTTCCTCCGTTTTGCGGTACGCCAAGCCTCATTTCGGCTGTTCCGTCCAAGCCGATTGGCTCCCGATGAACACGACGCATTCCATTGCCTCCCGATGAACATGACGACACAGTTTCTCCGTTCCGATCCAGCCGGTTGGCTGCCGATGAACAGGACGCCATCGCTGCCTCTCCATGTACACGAGCCCTGGCTGTACGTATGCGCGAGTAGGCATTCGAGACCCCGCCCGTATGTACGTACGTGGTCGTATTTACTTTCTTGCACCCTGGCTGTACGTATGTGTACACGATATTGACGGGACTGCGTGACATGCTACGTGCGCGCCTCTACTACGACACGTGCCCTTCCTTACTCGGCCACGGTTCATCGCTGCAGCCTGCAGACAGACTGTTGTGGAGTTGACACGGCAGATGTCCTAGTGAAAGGACTTAGTTGTGGAGCCATGGCGATGAGGTTAGATTAGAGGGGTTAAACGGGACAAAGGACACGAGGAGTTTATACTGGTTCAGCCCCTTGCGGTGAAGGTGAAGGCCTAATCCAGTTTGAGGTGGTATTGCTAGGGTTTTGATTACCAGCGAGCGAATACGCTTTGCCTGGCTTTCGATCTGTTGTTTCTTGCCCTAAGCCGCTGCCGGGTCGTCCCCTTATATACATGGGTTGACGCCCTGCGGCCTACAGAGTCCCGGCCGGCTCATACAAACGTGTCCGGCTCGGTGACTGCTACCTCTTGAGCACTGCGTTGGTTTTCCCTTGAAGAGGAAAGGGTGATG
>JAAAWM010011108.1:0-62111 GCA_036873465.1 Thinopyrum obtusiflorum
CATGAGGCATGGTTCGCAAGTACCAAGTGATTCATAATCAAGTGATTCCAGAAATCCATCAGTATGGAGTTTCTTCATGCGCTTTACACCAATATGACCCAAACGGCAGTGCCACAAATAAGTTGCACTATCATTATCAACTCTGCATCTTTTGGCTTCAACATTATGAATATGTGTATTACTACTATCGAGATTCATCACAAATAGACCACTCTTCAAGGGTGCATGACCATAAAAGATATTACTCATATAAATAGAACAGCCATTATTCTCAGATTTAAATGAATAACCGTCTCGCATCAAACAAGATCCAGATATAATGTGCATGCTTAACGCTGGCACCAAATAATAATTATTCAGGTCTAAAACTAATCCCGAAGGTAGATGTAGAGGTAGCGTGCCGACGACGATCACATCGACTTTGGAACCATTTCCCACGCGCATCGTCACCTCGTCCTTAGCCAATCTTCGCTCAATCCGTAGTCCCTGTTTCGAGTTGCAAATATTAGCAACAGAACCAGTATCAAATACCCAGGTGCTACTGCGAGCTTTAGTAAGGTACACATCAATAAGATGTATATCACATATACCTTTGTTCACCTTGCCATCCTTCTTATCCGCCAAATACTTGGGCAGTTCCGCTTCCAGTGACCAGTCCCTTTGCAGTAGAAGCACTCAGTCTTAGGCTTAGGTCCAGACTTGGGTTTCTTCTCCTGAGCAGCAACTTGTTTGCCGTTCTTCTTGAAGTTCCCTTTCTTCTTCCCTTTACCCTTTTTCTTGAAACTGGTGGTCTTGTTGACCATCAACACTTGATGCTCCTTCTTGATTTCTACCTCCGCAGCTTTTAGCATCGCGAAGAGCTCGGGAATTGTCTTATCCATCCCTTGCACGTTATAGTTCATCACAAAGCTCTTGTAGCTTGGTGGCAGTGATTGAAGAATTCTGTCAATGACACTATCATCCGAAAGATTAACTCCTAGTTGAATCAAGTGATTGTTATACCCAGACATTTTGAGTATATGTTCACTGACAGAACTATTCTCCTCCATCTTGCAGCTATAGAACTTATTGGAGACTTCATATCTCTCAATCCGGGCATTTGCTTGAAATATTAACTTCAACTCCTGGAACATCTCATATGCTCCATGACGTTCAAAACGTCGTTGAAGTCCCGGTTCTAAGCCGTAAAGCATGGCACACTGAACTATCGAGTAGTCATCAGCTTTACTCTGCCAGACGTTCTTAACGTCATCAGCAGCATCTGCAGCAGGCCTGACACCCAGCGGTGCTTCCAGGACGTAATTCTTCTGTGCAGCAATGAGGATAATCCTCAAGTTATGGACCCAGTCCGTGTAATTGCTACCATCATCTTTCAACTTAGCTTTCTCAAGGAACGCATTAAAATTCAACGGAACAACAGCACGGGCCATCTATCTACAACAACATAGACAAGCAAAATACTATCAGGTACTAAGTTCATGATAAATTTATGTTCAATTAATCATATTACTTAAGAACTCCCACTTAGATAGACATCCCTCTAATCATCTAAGTGATCACGTGATCCAAATCAACTAAACCATAACCGATCATCACGTGAAATGGAGTAGTTTTCAATGGTGAACATCACTATGTTGATCATATCTACTATATGATTCACGTTCGACCTTTCGGTCTCAGTGTTCCGAGGCCATATCTGCATATGCTAGGCTCGTCAAGTTTAACCCGAGTATTCTGCGTGTGCAAAATTGGCTTGCACCCGTTGTATGAGAACGTTGAGCTTATCACACCCGATCATCACCTGGTGTCTCGGCACGACGAACTTTGGCAACGGTGCATACTCAGGGAGAACACTTGTACCTTGAAATTTTTAGTGAGAGATCATCTTATAATGCTACCGTCAAACAAGCAAAATAAGATGCATAAAGGATAAACATCACATGCAATCAATATAAGTGATATGATATGGCCATCATCATCTTGTGCTTTTGATCTCCATCTCCAAAGCACCGTCATGATCACCATCGTTACCGGCGCGACACCTTGATCTCCATCGTAGCATCGTTGTCGTCTCACCAACTATTGCTTCTACGACTATCGCTACCGCTTAGTGATAAAGTAAAGCAATTACAGGGCGTTTGCACTTCATACAATAAAGCGACAACCATATGGCTCCTGCCAGTTGCCGATAACTTTGTTACAAAACATGATCATCTCATACAATAGAATATAGCATCATGCCTTGACCATATCACATCACAACATGCCCTGCAAAAACAAGTTAGACGTTCTCTACTTTGTTGTTGCAAGTTTTACGTGGCTGCTACGGGCTGAGCAAGAATCGTTCTTACCTACGCATCAAAATCACAAGGATAATTCGTCAAGTTAGTGCTGTTTTAACCTTCAACAAGGACCGGGCGTAGTCACACTCGGTTCAACTAAAGTTGGAGAAACTGACACCCGCCAGCCACCTGTGTGCAAAGCACGTCGGTAGAACCAGTCTCGCGTAAGCGTACGCGTAATGTCGGTCCGGGCCGCTTCATCCAACAATACCGCCGAACCAAAGTATGACATGCTGGTAAGTAGTATGACTTGTATCGCCCACAACTCACTTGTATTCTACTCGTGCATACAACATCTACGCATAAACCTGGCTCTGATACCACTGTTGGGGAACGTAGTAATTTCAAAAAAATTCCTACGCACACGCAAGATCATCGTGATGCATAGCAACGAGAGGGGAGAGTGTCATCTACGTACCCTCGTAGACCGTAAGCGGAAGCGTTTATCAACGCGGTTGATGTAGTCGTACACCTTCATGATCCATCTCGATCAAGTACCGAACGTACGGCACCTCCGTGTTCAGCACACGTTCAGCTCGATGATGTCCTCTCCTTCTTGATCCAGCAAGAGGGGCGAAGTAGTAGATGAGTTCCAGCAGCACGACGGCGTGGTGACGGTGTTGGTGAAGAACAATCTCCGTAGGGCTTCGCCAAGCACTACAGAAACTATGAGGAAGGATAAACTAGAGGGGACGGGGTTGCTGGCACACGGCTTGGTGTTTCTTGATGTGTCTTGGGTGCTAGCCCTACCCCTCTATTTATATGTTGAGCCTTGGGGTCAAAACTTGGAGTAAAAGCCTCCACAAAATCGGTTTCACCCGAAAGGCAAGAGTCCTTCTCGGACTCCAGGGCCAGACGCCAGGGTTCCCGGCGTCTGGACCCAGACGCCAGGGACCCTGGTGTCTGGCCCCTGGACTCCGCAAAACTTCCTTTTGCGCTTTCCAAAAACCTTGTGGGCTTTCCCCTTTGGCCCAAATAAAGTGTTCTCGTACCCAAACATTTCGGGAGACATCCGGAACCCCTTCCGGTGAATTCCGGAACCCTTCCAGAGACCAAATACTATTATCCCATATATCAAACTTTATCTCCGAACCATTCCAGAGTTCCTCGTCATGTCCGTGATCTCATCCTGGACTCCGAACAACCTTCGGTCACCAACATACATAACTCATATAATACTATATCATCAACGAACGTTAAGCGTGCAGACCCTACGGGTTCGAGAACTATGTAGACATGACCGAGACACCTCTCTAGTCAATAACCAATAGCGGAACCTGGATGCCCATATTGGCTCCTACATATTCTACGAAGATCTTTATCGGTCGAACCGCATAACAACATACGTTGTTCCCTTTGTCATCGGTATGTTACTTGTCCGAGATTCGATCGTCGGTATCTCAATACCTAGTTCAATCTTGTTACCGGCAAGTCTCTTTACTCGTTCCGTAATGTATCATCCTGCAACTAACTCATTAGTCACATTGCTTTCAAGGCTTATAGTGATGTGCATTACCGAGAGGGCCCAGAGATACCTCTCCGACAATCGGAGTGACAAATCCTAATCTCGATCTATGCCAACTCTACAAACACCATCGGAGACACCTGTAGAGCACCTTTATAATCACCCAGTTACGTTGTGACGTTTGGTAGCACACAAAGTGTTCCTCCGGTATTCGGGAGTTGCATAATCTCATAGTCATAGGAACATGTATAAGTCATGAAGAAAGCAATAGCAAATAAACTAAATGATCAAGTGCTAGGCTAACGGAATGGGTCAAGTCAATCACATCATTCTCCTAATGATGTGATCCCATTAATCAAATGACAACTCATGTCTATGGCTAGGAAACTCAACCATCTTTGATCAACGAGCTAGTCAAGTAGAGGCATACTAGTGACACTATGTTTGTCTATGTATTCACACATGTATTATGTTTCCGGTTAATACAATTCTAGCATGAATAATAAACATTTATCATGATATGAGGAAATAAATAATAACTTTATTATTGCCTCTAGGGCATATTTCCTTCAATAAAGTACTAGATGCATGCTCCTAGGGGGATAGATTGGTAGGAAAAGACCATCGCTCGTCCCCGACCGCCACTCACAAGGAAGACAATCAATAAATACCTCATGCTCCAACTTCGTTACATAACAGTTCACCATACGTGCATGCTACGGGAATCATAAACTTTAACACAAGTATTTCTACAATCCACAATTACTCACTAGCATGACTCTAATATCACCATCCTCATATCTCAAAATAATCATAAGGAATCAAACTTCTCATAGCATTCAATGCACTTTATATGAAAGTTTTTATTATATCCCTCTTGGATGTCTATCATATTAGGACTAAATTCATAACCAAAGCAAATTACCATGCTGTTTAAAAAGACTCTCAAAATAATATAAGTGAAGCATGAGAGTTCAACAATTTCTATAAAATAAAACCACCGCCGTGCTCAAAAAAGATATAAGTGAAGCACTAGAGCAAAATTGCCTAGCTCAAAAGATATGAGTGAAGCATATAGACTATTCTAATAAATCACGATTCATGTGTGTCCCTCTCAAAAGGTGTGTACAGCAAGGATGATTGTGGCAAACTAAAAAACAAAGACTCATATCATACAAGACGCTCCAAGCAAAACACATATCATGTGGTGAATAAAAATATAGCCTCAAGTAAATTTACCGATAGACGAAGACGAAAGAGGGGATGCCTTCCGGGGCATCCCCAAGCTTAAGCTCTTGGTTGTCCTTGAATATTACCTTGGGGTGCCTTGGGCATCCCCAAGCTTAGGCTCTTGCCACTCCTTATTCCATAGTCCATCAAATCTTTACCCAAAACTTGAAAACTTCACAACACAAAACTCAACAGAAAGCTCGTGAGATCCGTTAGTATAAGAAAATAAAATCACCACTTTTGGTACTGTTGTGAACTCATTATTTATTTATATTGGTGTAATATCTACTTTATTGCAACTTCTCCATGGTTCATACCCCCCGATACTACCCATAAATTCATCAAAATAAGCAAACAACACAAAGAAAACAGAATCTGTCAAAAACAGAACAGTCTGCGAAGATCTGAATTGTTCCAATACTTATGTAACTCCAAAAATTCTGAAAAATTAGGACAACATAGGAAATTCATATGTAAATGCTGTTTTAAAAAATCAGGGTTTTTCCATGCTCCAGTGAATTTAAACAATTCTGTGACTGGACGCAAAAGTTTCTGTTTTTCAGCAAGATCAAATCAACTATCACCGTAAGCCATCCCAAAGGTCTTACTTGGCACAAACACTAATTAAAACACCAAAACACAATTGCTGCAGAGGTAATAATGTGTATTTTATTCAAAAATAGAAGCAAAACAAAAATCACAAAAATAAAATTGGGTTGCCTCCCAACAAGCGCTATTGTTTAACGCCCTTAGCTAGGCATTAATAATTTTAATGATGCTCACATGAAAGACAAGAATTGAAGCACAAAGAGAGCATCATGTAGCATGTGAAAAACACAACTAAGTCTAACATACTTCCTATGCATATGCATCTTATAGGCAAACAAATTATCAAGGAAAGCAAAAATTAGCATATGCAAAGAAGAAGAAAGAAACAATAGCAATCTCAACATAACGTGAGATAATTTAGTAACATGAAAATTTCTACAGCCATATTTTCCTCTCTCATAATAATTACATGTAGGATCATAATCAAATTCAACAATATAACTATCACATAAAATATTCTCAACATGATCCACATGCATGCAAAGTTGACACTCTTCCAAAATAGTGGGACTATCATCAAATAAAGTCATGACCTCTCCAAACCCACTTTTGTCAAAAATTTCATAAGACTTATCAATCTCCAAAGTAGTGGGATCATTATTTCCTAAAGTTGACACTCTTCCAAACCCACTTTCAATATTATAGCAAACATATTCATCATGAGGCTTAAATAAATTTTCAAGATCATAAGAAGCATTATCACCCCAATCATGATCATTGCAATAAGTAGCGGACATAGCAAAACTAGCATCCCCAAGCTTGGGGTTTTGCATATCATTAGCATAATTGACATTAATAGAATTTATAATAACATCATTGCAATCATGCTTTTGATTCAAGGAACTATCAAGTATGGGCGCAATAGCAACAATCTCATGTTTAACATAAGGAACTATAGCAAATTCATCCCCATAAGTATTGGCATCATGGCCATAAGAATAGGAAGCATCATGTTCATCAAGGGATATTTCAATCAAATCATCGGAATCATAATTATCTATAGATTCATGCATATCATTATTTTCTTCCAAAGCAACGGTCATTCTCTCAATAAATTCTTTGACATAGACATTATGAGCATAGTTTTCATAGCAATATTTAAGTATGTCAAATTTTTCAGATTTGTAGAGAGTAATTTCATACTTTTCAATCAAAGAAGCAACTTCATAAGCACCCTTAAAAGCAACAAATTCTTCAATTTGTTCGATATCATAGTAACTGTAAACACCCTTTTCATAAGAAGATAAGATTTCATTATCATTAAACTCACATAGGTACGGAAGGTGTTTTTTAGGGTTCTTAGAGCAACAAGTAAAATCACAAAGTTCACAAAGATTCCAAGTATAACATAGCAAACAATTTATTTGATTCCATAAGAGTCTCCCTTTTTCAGACAAACGATGACGCACAAAATAAGCATGCTCATCTAAAGATTTTCCCTCAACTAAACTAGTTGGGGTTTCAGCACGAGCACATATGGATCGAAGATGATCCAAGTAGAAAACTTTAAGTGGATCCATATCAATAGATTTTTAGCAAGCAAAGATGCAAGAAAATAGGAGGCACATGGCAACACAAGCAAAGATAGCAAACGAGCAAAAAGGCAAACGGAAAGAAGGCGAATAAAAAGGCAAATCTTTTTGAAAATTATTTTAGAAGCGGGGGAGAGGAAAACGAGAGGCAAATGGTGAATAATGTAATGCAAGAGATGAGACTTTTATGATGGGTACTTGGTATGCTCGACGTAGATCCCTCCAACAACGAAGCCAGAAATTGGCAAGTCGATGAGAGACTAGTCTTGACTTGGTGTAGATCTCCCCGGCAACGGCGCCCGAAATTCTTCCTGCTACTTCTTGAGCTTGCATTGGTTTTTCCCTTGAAGAGGAAAGGGTGATGCAGCAAAGTAGAGATAAGTATTTCCCTCAGTTAAGAACCAAGCCCCCCCCCCCCCCCCCCCCCCCCCCCCCCCCCCCCCCCCCCCCCCCCCCCCCCCCCCCCCCCCCCCCCCCCCCCCCCCCCCCCCCCCCCCCCCCCCCCCCCCCCCCCCCCCCCCCCCCCCCCCCCCCCCCCCCCCCCCCCCCCCCCCCCCCCCCCCCCCCCCCCCCCCCCCCCCCCCCCCCCCCCCCCCCCCCCCCCCCCCCCCCCCCCCCCCCCCCCCCCCCCCCCCCCCCCCCCCCCCCCCCCCCCCCCCCCCCCCCCCCCCCCCCCCCCCCCCCCCCCCCCCCCCCCCCCCCCCCCCCCCCCCCCCCCCCCCCCCCCCCCCCCCCCCCCCCCCCCCCCCCCCCCCCCCCCCCCCCCCCCCCCCCCCCCCCCCCCCCCCCCCCCCCCCCCCCCCCCCCCCCCCCCCCCCCCCCCCCCCCCCCCCCCCCCCCCCCCCCCCCCCCCCCCCCCCCCCCCCCCCCCCCCCCCCCCCCCCCCCCCCCCCCCCCCCCCCCCCCCCCCCCCCCCCCCCCCCCCCCCCCCCCCCCCCCCCCCCCCCCCCCCCCCCCCCCCCCCCCCCCCCCCCCCCCCCCCCCCCCCCCCCCCCCCCCCCCCCCCCCCCCCCCCCCCCCCCCCCCCCCCCCCCCCCCCCCCCCCCCCCCCCCCCCCCCCCCCCCCCCCCCCCCCCCCCCCCCCCCCCCCCCCCCCCCCCCCCCCCCCCCCCCCCCCCCCCCCCCCCCCCCCCCCCCCCCCCCCCCCCCCCCCCCCCCCCCCCCCCCCCCCCCCCCCCCCCCCCCCCCCCCCCCCCCCCCCCCCCCCCCCCCCCCCCCCCCCCCCCCCCCCCCCCCCCCCCCCCCCCCCCCCCCCCCCCCCCCCCCCCCCCCCCCCCCCCCCCCCCCCCCCCCCCCCCCCCCCCCCCCCCCCCCCCCCCCCCCCCCCCCCCCCCCCCCCCCCCCCCCCCCCCCCCCCCCCCCCCCCCCCCCCCCCCCCCCCCCCCCCCCCCCCCCCCCCCCCCCCCCCCCCCCCCCCCCCCCCCCCCCCCCCCCCCCCCCCCCCCCCCCCCCCCCCCCCCCCCCCCCCCCCCCCCCCCCCCCCCCCCCCCCCCCCCCCCCCCCCCCCCCCCCCCCCCCCCCCCCCCCCCCCCCCCCCCCCCCCCCCCCCCCCCCCCCCCCCCCCCCCCCCCCCCCCCCCCCCCCCCCCCCCCCCCCCCCCCCCCCCCCCCCCCCCCCCCCCCCCCCCCCCCCCCCCCCCCCCCCCCCCCCCCCCCCCCCCCCCCCCCCCCCCCCCCCCCCCCCCCCCCCCCCCCCCCCCCCCCCCCCCCCCCCCCCCCCCCCCCCCCCCCCCCCCCCCCCCCCCCCCCCCCCCCCCCCCCCCCCCCCCCCCCCCCCCCCCCCCCCCCCCCCCCCCCCCCCCCCCCCCCCCCCCCCCCCCCCCCCCCCCCCCCCCCCCCCCCCCCCCCCCCCCCCCCCCCCCCCCCCCCCCCCCCCCCCCCCCCCCCCCCCCCCCCCCCCCCCCCCCCCCCCCCCCCCCCCCCCCCCCCCCCCCCCCCCCCCCCCCCCCCCCCCCCCCCCCCCCCCCCCCCCCCCCCCCCCCCCCCCCCCCCCCCCCCCCCCCCCCCCCCCCCCCCCCCCCCCCCCCCCCCCCCCCCCCCCCCCCCCCCCCCCCCCCCCCCCCCCCCCCCCCCCCCCCCCCCCCCCCCCCCCCCCCCCCCCCCCCCCCCCCCCCCCCCCCCCCCCCCCCCCCCCCCCCCCCCCCCCCCCCCCCCCCCCCCCCCCCCCCCCCCCCCCCCCCCCCCCCCCCCCCCCCCACACAGTGAATTACCACCTGTATAATTTTGGTTGCTGCTGAGAATCCCCTACTGTTTGTGTTTGTATATGCAGTTCATCTCGTTTTGTGCTTAGCCTGTCATGATGGATTGTTTGTTCTAGCACTATCAGTGGTGTCTCGTGTCATGATGGATTTTGTGTTTCTAACTGATGGTGTGTCATCATTTACTTACCAGATCTTAATTGTAAAAATTACCATCAGTGGTGTGAATAATTTATCAGGAGTCCACTATGTCCCTGATTTTTCAATACTCATTGATGTGATGTCCAATATGTGTGTGTGTGTGTGCGCGCGCGCGCGTGTGTGTGTGTGTTGTTGCCATCCCTAATTTGCAGAAGTTATCTTGCCCGATACATACTTTTTATCAGTGTATCATAAGCAAAAAAAGTTCAGGTATTCAATATCTAGTAAAAGCACACATTATTTTTTCTCCCTTCTCTGTTGTGCATGAGTTATCTTGTTGTATGTTCACAAGTTACCAATGTATCATAAGCAATATGTGTGTGACTACTAATTCAGCAGCTATGCATCCTTTATGCTCACTTTTTTCTCTTTGTTATTTTTGTGTGTCAGGTCACAATGCCAAGGAAGCGCAAGTTAGATGGTGACATTGAGGAGGTAAACCCCTTAAAGAAGCTCAAGCCTCCCACAGATCGGAACAGGGCTTCTCCTAGTGCTCTTGTGACTGCTTGTAAGGACATGTCAGATGAGAGAATGTCCGCGATTGATGACATGGATTTCACTAGTCTGAGGAATATCAAGTGTGATAATCTCTTCAATCGTCTTTCTCAATGGCTTGCTGGTCTATATGACCCTGATTCCCGTGAGGTCGTTGTACCTGGTCGCGGAAGGTTACCGGTCAATGAAGAGTTTGTGCATCGGATAATGGGTGTGCCCCGAGGTCATATTTCGGTGGATTTCAAGGTTCCTACAGATGCACAGCTTGAGCTTGCGGGAGATCTTTTTGGTGATCTTGGACATGCTCCTAAAACTGTGGATGTATTAAATCTTATCTTGAGCACTAACCGGCATGATGACAATTTCAAGCGCTTGTGGCTTGTGCTTGCTGCCAGCACTGTGATGGCGCCGACAACTTCCAACAAGATCAGCACCAGATGGTATCCTGTGTTGGTAAGCACATCCGGCTGTCTTTCTATTTCGCATTTATCATTTTTATTTCTTTTCTTTTTTGTTTTATACCTGGTAGCTTTTTTGCTTTTTAGTCTGGTGATTATGTACCTATGCACTTGATAACTTTAATGCTTTGGAGTGTGGTAATTTTTGTACCTGATTTTTTTTATGATCTGAAGTGTGGTAATTATGTAGTAATGCACCTCATAACTTTTTTCTGCCCTGTAATATGGTAATTATGACTTACTTCTTAATAATATGGTAAATTTTTACTTATGTACTTGGTAATTCAAAGCTTAACAGTGTGGTAACTTTTATGCCTACATGCCTCTTTTTTTGTTTTGTTTCATGTGTTTTCTTTTTTTTTCACAGCAAAATATTGGCAATGTAAAAAACCTCAACTGGTGCAAATTTATTGCGGATCAGCTTCACAAAGCCCTTTCAAAAGGAAAGCCTACGACGGGCTGCCTCCTATTCTACAATGTTAGTTCCCCTATTCTCTTTGTTCCCATGATTTTTGGGTTGTATATCTTATTCCGCAACCCAGCTAGCTGGTAATGACCTATTTGTTTTCCAGCTTCTGTATATAGATGCTATTGACTTAACTGGCCTTGGTATCATCTTGCCTAATGGTCCTTTCGCAATTAATGTGTGGACGAATGAGCTCGCATCGAAAGTTCTTCGGATGGACGTCCAGAGGGACAAGCTTTCTTGTGGGATATTACCGGTAATTTGGTATTGTCATTTTTCTTACTTTTTATGGATTGCCATCTGTTTTCTCATGATTTTTATTTTTTTTATCATATTTTTTTCAGCTCAAGCCCCAATATGGCCAAGACTACTGCTTGTTTGGTGGCTTACAAGGTCTCGATAAATTCATGCGTGTTCATGCACCGCAAAACTGTACTGAACAGGTATTTACCTTTTTTGTGTGTTTGAATATTTTCTTTTCTCTTTCCTGGCAAACATTGTTATAAAGACCTGGTAACTTTTACTGTTTTTGGTATGGTAACCTTTTTTATAGTTTGGATTCTCACTTGGATAATTTCTTTTTGCCTTATCTATGTGTGGTATTTTTAGTAGTTTTTGCATGGTAATTTATGTCTCTCACAACCTGATTACTTGTTTTTTCATTCATGTTTTTCCTATCAAAAACTTGCTAAAGCTTCTGCTATTGTGGGTCGCTTTTCGTCTGGAGGAAGAGGGGGCACTCCCTCCGGTCGCTCCTCATACATTCTTTAGATCAGAGGCGACACGTTTGGTTGGGTCAGCCCAATGATCCGGTTGTTTTGCCTGTTTTTCTGAACTTTGATCAATAAAGTAAAGCAGGTTTTGCTAAAAAAAAACCCCACGGCCTACCCTCAAAAAGTTGCTAAAAAAAGCCTACCCTCAAAAACAAAAAGGGACCTTGGCCACACCCGACCCGAGACCTAAACCGCCGCCACAGTTCCCCGCTGCTACGGCGACCGCCGTTCTCCTCCTACTCCTCCCCCTCCCAGACCGCATCGCAGAGGAAGATCACCGCACCAGCGCCACCATCCCTGACCCTCGACTCCACCATTCTCGGCAGGTGTGTGTTAGTCTGTCTCCACCTCAACGAATTTCAATACTTGAAAGTATCATTTGAAACATTCAAGGCTAATACTCCCTCCTCTTTATTTACTGCATATTAGCTTTGACTTCAGTCAAACATTGTGAACTTTGACTAGGTTTATCTTTCCCTAATAATAAAGCACGGATTGACTCCGTGGATTCACCGTCACAATACGCTTCTTCCCGTGAATTTACGTTTTCAGTTTGAATTTAAAACATATACGCGAGGTGGTACTAATTCGGGGAACCGTCTGTAGTTTCGTCCGTCGTCAAAATTCCCGTAGGTCGCTGTTGTTTTAAGTCAGTTGGACTTCTCCCTGATCCGTCTGGGCCTCAGCCCACCAAACTCAGCCCAGGCAAAACCGGATCAACAAGGGTACCGAAGAGAATGAAGCAAAGAAGAATTAACCCAGCGCAAAGGAAGCGAATGAAGCGAAGAAGCCCAAGCAACTGACCATGATTTACACGTCATCGGGCTGACCTGCTTGCTCGACCGCGGCGGGCCATGCGGGGGGTGGGAGAGGAAAGGAAGGCACCAAGGGCGGAGGCGCTGGTGCTCCTCCGGCGACGCGCCGGACTCCGTCGAGACGAGCTGGCGGCTAGGCGCTCGGGCGCGACCACGTCGTTCCTGCCGGAGAACACGAGGCGGCGGGCCATGCGGGGGGTGGGAGAGGAAAGGAAGGCACAGAGGGCGGCGGCGCTAGTGCTCCCTCCGGCGAGATGAGCTGGCGTCTGGGCGCTCAGGCGCGAACGCGTCCTTCCCTGACAAAGGAACAGGAGGCGGCAGGCCATGCGGGAGAGAGGGAAGGCACCGGGGTGGCGCCGCTGGTGTTGCTTCTCCGGCGAGATGAGCTGGCGGCGGGGTTGGGGGCGCTCGGACGCGCGAGCTCGGGCTCCCAGGTACATACCTTGCAGCGCCGAGGCTCGCAGGTACGCAATGCATCTCGCAGCACTGGCTCACATCGCTACGAAGGGTACGCAATGCATCTCGCAGCACCGGCTCACATTGCTACGAGGGGATAAACTTTGAAGTGGCAGCCACTTGACAGGGCGATAGATAAATAGAACGTGGCTGCTCGCTTGAACTACACGTGACTGTACGTGGCGTCAACTGGACCCCACCGAGTGAGCATATATTTTTAAATTCTTTTATTTATTGTCATTAGCTCTAGATTGTCTAATTTCGATCTCAAACGTCTGCGGACACGTCTTTATATTGAGTCTCTATTTGTGCATGCATGCAATCATGTTTCTTACTTTGTTTTTGAATTGTCCGGTCAATTACATGTGATTGGTGAGATGGAGAGAGGGTAAAGAAAGAGAAAAGATGATCCGGTGTGGACTATATCCTACGTGAATGGCTTCTCAGACATACACGGACATCCCCATATTCTCCTTATATTTGATGTGGATATGTCCATTTACGACTGTCCGGTCATTTGAGGACAAAGTGAGGGTCCAGTTTGTTTTTTTCCTCTCTTTTATCTGGACAATGACCGGACTGTACTTCCGGACAAATGGGGAAGATTTGGGTGGTATGACACCGTTACTAGATGCTGCCGAATATGTCATGGCTTATTGAGTTAGATATGTGTGGTATTTATTTTCTCCCGTTGCAACGCACGGGCATTTATGCTAGTAGAAAACAATACAAACATATATATTTCTTGATGAATCTAATGGTGTTGCTTTGATATTGTATATGTTAATATATTTTTTTATAAACTTGGTCAAAGTTTGTAAAGTTTGATTTTAGACAAAGCTAATACGCAGGGTAAATAAAAGACGGAGAGAGTACTACACTAGTTTGACACTCGACTATGTTTTTGTTGCAACAGGAAGCAGGTACCCAAGCGACTAGATATCCGTATATAGTCCGTATGTAGTCCTTATTGAAATATCAAAAAAGACTTATATTTAGAAATGGAGAGAGTACATGTTAACTGGCGCAGAAGGCGCCGAATAGAAATTGGGGCTATTGCCCCCCCCCCCCCCCCCCCCCCCCCCCCCCCCCCCCCCCCCCCCCCCCCCCCCCCCCCCCCCCCCCCCCCCCCCCCCCCCCCCCCCCCCCCCCCCCCCCCCCCCCCCCCCCCCCCCCCCCCCCCCCCCCCCCCCCCCCCCCCCCCCCCCCCCCCCCCCCCCCCCCCCCCCCCCCCCCCCCCCCCCCCCCCCCCCCCCCCCCCCCCCCCCCCCCCCCCCCCCCCCCCCCCCCCCCCCCCCCCCCCCCCCCCCCCCCCCCCCCCCCCCCCCCCCCCCCCCCCCCCCCCCCCCCCCCCCCCCCCCCCCCCCCCCCCCCCCCCCCCCCCCCCCCCCCCCCCCCCCCCCCCCCCCCCCCCCCCCCCCCCCCCCCCCCCCCCCCCCCCCCCCCCCCCCCCCCCCCCCCCCCCCCCCCCCCCCCCCCCCCCCCCCCCCCCCCCCCCCCCCCCCCCCCCCCCCCCCCCCCCCCCCCCCCCCCCCCCCCCCCCCCCCCCCCCCCCCCCCCCCCCCCCCCCCCCCCCCCCCCCCCCCCCCCCCCCCCCCCCCCCCCCCCCCCCCCCCCCCCCCCCCCCCCCCCCCCCCCCCCCCCCCCCCCCCCCCCCCCCCCCCCCCCCCCCCCCCCCCCCCCCCCCCCCCCCCCCCCCCCCCCCCCCCCCCCCCCCCCCCCCCCCCCCCCCCCCCCCCCCCCCCCCCCCCCCCCCCCCCCCCCCCCCCCCCCCCCCCCCCCCCCCCCCCCCCCCCCCCCCCCCCCCCCCCCCCCCCCCCCCCCCCCCCCCCCCCCCCCCCCCCCCCCCCCCCCCCCCCCCCCCCCCCCCCCCCCCCCCCCCCCCCCCCCCCCCCCCCCCCCCCCCCCCCCCCCCCCCCCCCCCCCCCCCCCCCCCCCCCCCCCCCCCCCCCCCCCCCCCCCCCCCCCCCCCCCCCCCCCCCCCCCCCCCCCCCCCCCCCCCCCCCCCCCCCCCCCCCCCCCCCCCCCCCCCCCCCCCCCCCCCCCCCCCCCCCCCCCCCCCCCCCCCCCCCCCCCCCCCCCCCCCCCCCCCCCCCCCCCCCCCCCCCCCCCCCCCCCCCCCCCCCCCCCCCCCCCCCCCCCCCCCCCCCCCCCCCCCCCCCCCCCCCCCCCCCCCCCCCCCCCCCCCCCCCCCCCCCCCCCCCCCCCCCCCCCCCCCCCCCCCCCCCCCCCCCCCCCCCCCCCCCCCCCCCCCCCCCCCCCCCCCCCCCCCCCCCCCCCCCCCCCCCCCCCCCCCCCCCCCCCCCCCCCCCCCCCCCCCCCCCCCCCCCCCCCCCCCCCCCCCCCCCCCCCCCCCCCCCCCCCCCCCCCCCCCCCCCCCCCCCCCCCCCCCCCCCCCCCCCCCCCCCCCCCCCCCCCCCCCCCCCCCCCCCCCCCCCCCCCCCCCCCCCCCCCCCCCCCCCCCCCCCCCCCCCCCCCCCCCCCCCCCCCCCCCCCCCCCCCCCCCCCCCCCCCCCCCCCCCCCCCCCCCCCCCCCCCCCCCCCCCCCCCCCCCCCCCCCCCCCCCCCCCCCCCCCCGTTGGGTCGTTTGTATGGTCCGTGTCACGGTGTCATCTCGACGCTTGCTCCTAATGCGAAAGGACGACACGCATTTTGGGCATGTTTGACTCAATTAAGTGCCACGGATCTGTGTATATCTAGGTTCTTTCTAGAGAAAAGTCCACTTTTTGTCCCTTAATTCTTCGGTTTACTCCCTTTTGGTCCCTCAACTCTAAAATCGGACAGATTGCACCACAAACTCTCGAAACCAGCCACTTTTCGTCCCCGCGGGGTTTCGCCGCCGAGTCAACCCGGTTTTGACCACGGGACGAACAGTGCATGTGTGAACAGTAAAAAAAAACTGAACTTTTTTTACGTCGAAGATACTCAGGTGCACAAGGTGCGTGCCAATTTTGATTTTTTTTAATAGCGTACGTGTGCGCGCTGCTTCGGGTGGTTTTCAAACCCTCGGATGTCATTTCAGCACGAAAAATTGCATGCACCTTGCGCACCTGAGAATTTTCGACGTAAAAAAATTTCAAATTTTTTTGATTTTTTTTAATTTACTGTTCATCACCGAGTACATTTAGTTTTGTTTTTTTTCCCCGAGCTCCTCGAACGTCCAAACATGACAAAAATTGAGATGCACTTTGCGCAACTGATTATCTCCGACGTAAAAAAAATTCAGAATTTTTTTGCTATTTTTTTTCGATTTTACTGTTCATACATGCACTGTTCACCCGTGGTCAAAACCGGGTTGACTCGGAAGCGAAACCCCGCAGGGACGAAAAGTGGCTGGTTTCGAGAGTTCGTGGTGCAATCTGTCCGGTTTTAGAGTTGAGGGACCAAAAGTGAGCAAACCGAAGAATTGAGGGACGAAAAGTGGACTTTTCTCTTCTTTCTAAGGTCCTTTATCGTGGTTGTTTCTAAGGTCTTTCACATCTTTACTAAGTTGATGATCACCAAATACCTTTAACCTTTTTAATCTTCATGAACCATGTACGCTTTGCATCTTTATTTTGCGTGGCTTAACTAATAATGTCCATGATTTAGGATGAGCAAGATGTTAAAAGTACAAAGGCTGAGCTGAAACTATGTGGTGACATAGCTGTTAAGAGGAAGAATTACCGTGGCGCGTCAGCATTCTACAGCGAGGTCAGTATTGATGTGAAGAAAGTGTGCACGTGAGGAATACTCAATCTTTGTAGCATTACTTGTTGACTTGATGTATATTTGGTTGTTTAATCTATCTCTCTTTGTATTCTTTCCTATAACTGCCGTTGCTAATAAAAATATGGTGGAGAGTAGAAACAGTAGCATTTGTTTGTTTGGATTTATGTTCCTTACAATATGCATGTGCGCAAAACCTTTTTTCACCTTTTCTGTAAACATACAAGGAGAGATTCTGCTTATGTTGTACAGAGGGAGTATTTTATTATATGTTTTGATATTGTTGAAAGGACTTCCACCATTTGAATTACTTCAGTTGATAATCTGTGCAACTATAAGCCAAATAACTCTCTGTATACATCATTTGCATTTATATTTTGTATCCACTGTACTGCTACTCCGGACGAATTTGAGATGTATTGTATATTCGTGTTGTCTGTAAACCTTTGACACCCATTAAGGCATTAGCTCTGCCAACAGTACAAACAAATAAGGCTTCAGCAGCCCTCTCTTATTTGAAAAAATAAGGCTTCAGCAGTCATAGGTCCAGAGGTTCGAGAAGCCTCGGTTCTCAGGTTCATACTGATACCAACTTGAAGCATCACTAAATAAACCTGTTTGTCATTGCTGATATACTTGGAATCATGTCTTGTTAACCTGTATGTTATTGCTGATATACTTGGAATCAGTATTGTTTTGTTAACCTGTATGTTATTGCTGATATACTTGGAATCAGTATTGTCTTGTTAACCTGTATGTTATTGCTGATATGCAGGCAATTGAGCTGGACCCTAGTGATGCGACGCTGTACGCAAACAGGAGCCTTTGCTACCTGCAAATGACTGAAGCAGATAAGGCATTGCGTGATGCTGACACCTGCATAAAACTGCGGCCGGAATGGTTAAAAGGTTACTACAGGAAAGGAGCTGCTCTCATGTCGCTCAAGGTGAGAATCCTAGCTAGTTTTCCTGACCTGCACTTGTGTGTGTGTGCCACCACCTCCACCCATATAATCTGCCTAGATGTCCATCTTTAGGAGTACAAAGAAGCACGTGATGCGTTCGAGGCCGGACTGAAACTGGACCCTGGAAATACCGAGATGGAGAAAGTATTCCAGTAAGCTCCTAAATTATGTTCAGCCTTTTCTAATAAGAAGGAAACTCCTAACTCCTCCGTTGTTTCTTGAATTGAACTGCTTGTGTTTGTGGGGGTAAAATATAATTGATGCCTTGATTGAAGGGCTGACAAACAGTTTTTCTTTTTGTGGGTGTTTGGGTTGGAGTGGTGTTTACAGCAGGCTTATTTGCATTGAAGTTGTATTGTGGGTGTTTGAGTTGGAGTGGTGTTTGCTACTCACCAGGCTGTGATGAGAGCTTGTCCGAATTTCTTGTAATTTACCCTCTGCCTTCTATATTTAACTAAGGCACGCAATTTGCGTGCTCTCGGAAAAAGAAAGGCAAACAGTTTTTATCTTTTTGTTTCCTGGTTGCAGGGAGGCAGTTGAGGCGATGAAAAAGGATGACATGGCCAGAAAAAGAGAAAATGCTTCAAGCCATCCAGCTAGAGAAAAACAGGCACGCAAGGGGCGCGTCCGCAATACCCGCTGAGCTGCTCCAACAACGTACGTGGGCGATTGTGTTAAGCCAGCCACCGCCTGCATCCCTATGGATTTCACTGAATTTCCCGTTTTGTACATAATATTTAGGAAACGTACACTGTAGCCGTGAGACTAGTTTTTGAATTGCACCGTTTACGGCGACCACTTCCATTGCAACTTGGTTCAGTTTATCACCAAAATTGGCAGCTATCTGTCAGCCTAGCTATCACCAAATGTATGTAACTTGGTTCAGCTTTATCACCAATATTAGCAGCTATCTGTCAGCCTATTTATCACCAAATGTATGTATGATCCTACGGGTCATGATGTGCTAGAGCTCTCAGAAATCAGAATTTCGTTTGTACGATGCATCACACTATGACACTATCAGTTTGTGATCTTGTGTACAACAGTTCGTTTTCACTGATCAAGTTAGAGCATCTCCAATAGACTGTCCATATGTAAAAATAACCAACTTTTGGATTTTCTGAGGCAAAAAACAGCTCTCCGACAGATGGTCCATATGCAAAAAAAAATTACATCTCCGCCTCCCGGTGATGTAAAATTCAACACCTCGCGGTGCAAATTTACATCTCCGGAGGCAGGAGATGTAAAAACCGCGGCCGCGCGCCAACGCCCAACCGCTCTTCATTTCCTCCCCCCCCCCCCCCCCCCCCCCCCCCCCCCCCCCCCCCCCCCCCCCCCCCCCCCCCCCCCCCCCCCCCCCCCCCCCCCCCCCCCCCCCCCCCCCCCCCCCCCCCCCCCCCCCCCCCCCCCCCCCCCCCCCCCCCCCCCCCCCCCCCCCCCCCCCCCCCCCCCCCCCCCCCCCCCCCCCCCCCCCCCCCCCCCCCCCCCCCCCCCCCCCCCCCCCCCCCCCCCCCCCCCCCCCCCCCCCCCCCCCCCCCCCCCCCCCCCCCCCCCCCCCCCCCCCCCCCCCCCCCCCCCCCCCCCCCCCCCCCCCCCCCCCCGGCGTGAGGGCGAAGCCCTTCGGGAACTTCTGAGTGGAGTTCTCCGACGCCGGGCGGCGTTGGTGGCTCGGCACGTATCCCACTGCCGATGAGGCCGCGCGTGCCTATGACGTGGTGGTGTGGCGTGCCGGACGGCCGAAGACGGGCCTCAACTTTCCCGGAGGTCGAGAACCGGGCGGTGGCGGAGTGTCTCGTGTCGCAGAGCATCCGGATGGAGGAGATGCCAGCGAAGAAGGCGAAGAAGAGACCGACAGTTGTCGTCGCTCCCGGCGAGAGCGACGAGGCGGCGATGGCTCGGTTTGCGCGAGAGCATCCGCAGTATGTCCAGGCCGAGCTGGAGCACTACTGGAAGCGCGACGTCGAGGCAAAAAAGAAGGGGTGAAGAAGGAGGACGAGGCCGGCCCCTCGACTGTGATCCCTATCGAGTCGTCGGATGAGGACTGGGATGACTCCGACGAGGAGGACGAGGGGTGCGATGACCCGGACAAGGACGAGTTCTGGGAGCAGTTCCGCAGCTCCGACGACAAGTAGTAGTTTCATCTAGTAGTTTGAATAAGTAGTAGTTGAATTTATGTATGAAACTATGTTGAATTTGATGTTTGAACTATGTTGAGATGAAGTAGTAGTTGGTCGTTTTACATCTTCGTTTTGGACCATCTGTTGGAGTTGCTCATCTCCGTTTTGGACCATCTATTGGAGTTGAGCATTTTTCGGAGATGTAAAAAGCATTTTTTGGTGCTCCAAATTTTTACATCATCGGTTTGGAGCACCAAAATATACATCATCTATTGGAGATGCTCTTAGAAGCATTGCCTCTCTAAACTCACGAGCCGGCATCAATCAGAATATCAGATGATACTACAAAAAAAAGACTTCACTCACTGTCTGTGGCCAGCTCCTTGTTGAGGTCAAGGTCGGAGCCTGAGTGGCTGCCGGAGCTCGACATCTCACCGGATTCGATCGGAATCAGAGAGGGGAGAGGAGGGGCCGGAGCGAGAGAGGACAGTGGAGTGGGCTAGGGTTCGGAGAGGGGACAAATTGGGATTTTTTTTGTGGGGACGACGTGGGGTCGGTGGTGGGCGGGCTGACATACGCGCCCGGGCGTGCCCGGACGGCCCCATATTTGAGTTGGATATGAGGGGCGCCGGACAGCCAGGGAGTTTAAGGCCGGTTTGAGGCGCCCGGGTGGTTTTTTTTATCGGTCAATGGCCGGTCCGCCCGCTCGGGCGTTTGAGACGGGTTTGAGGCGTCCGGCTGTAGATGATCTAAACAAATTAGGAGTGCACATGCTATTATGCTGCCCAGGCGCGAGAGCCGAGAGATTTAACAAGTCAAGAACAATGCGAGGGTCTTCCTAGAGGAGAGGACAGAACAGCTTCGGCTTTGAAAGTGATGATGTCACCGTTGATGATTCACTAATGTGCATGGATGGGCGGGCCGGTAAGTATGTCGGTCCTGGTCCGCAATTCGCTTCAGCGAGAGCGGGCATGGTGGTCGTTGAGGAGGAACAAGAGGAGTAGACGAGTAGTCAATGGGCGAGAGCGGCGGGACAATTAGGGGCTGTTTGGTTCCTAGCCACACCAAACGAAGTCCAAACGCGATAAAAACTTACAGAGATTTTTTTGGAATATATGTGATTTTTGGGAATTGGAATCAACGCGAGACGATGCCCGAGGGGCCCACAAGCCCTTGAGGCGTGCCCCCTACCCAGGGCGCAGCCAGGGGGCTTGTGGCCACCCCGTAAGGCGGTTGGTGCCCTTCTTTCTCCACAAGAAAGCTAATATTCGAATAAAAATCGTGTTAAAATTTCAGCCCAATCGGAGTTACGGATCTCCGGGAATTTAAGAAACGGTGAAAGGCCAGAATCTGGAAGCGCAGAAACAGAAGGAAACAGAGAGAGATCCAATCTCGGAGGGGCTCCCGCCCCTCCGCTGCCATGGAGGCCAAGGACCAGAGGGGAAACCCTTCTCCCATCTAGGGGGAAGGTCAATGAAGAAGAAGAAGGAGGGGGGCTCTCTCCCCCTCTCTCCCGGTGGCGCCGGAACGCCGCCGGGGCCATCATCGTGACGGCGATCTACACCAACAACTTCGCCGCCGTCATCACCAACTCTCTCCCCCTCTATGCAGCGGTTCAACACATCTTCTCCCCGCTGTAATCTCTACTTAAACATGGTGCTCAACGTTATATATTATTCCCAATGATGTATGGCTATCCTATGATGTTTGAGTAGATCCGTTTTGTCCTATGGGTTGATTGATGATCATGATTGGTTTGAGTTGCATGTTTTATTATTGGTGCTGTCCTATGGTGCTCTTCATGTCGCACAAGCGTGGGGGATTCCCACTGTAGGCTTTGCAATATGTTTATGATTCGCTTATGGTGGGTGGCGTGAGTGACGGAAGCACAAACCCGAGTAAGCAGGTTGTTTGCGTATGGGAATAAAGAGGACTTGATACCTTATAATGCTATGGTTGGATGCTTGCTAGAGTTCCAATCATAAGTGCATATGATCCAAGTAGAGAAAGTATGTTAGCTTATGCCTCTCCCTCATATAAAATTGCAATAATGATTACCGGTCTAGTTATCGATTGCCTAGGGACAAATAACTTTCTTGTGACAAAAAGCTCTCTACTAAAACTAACTTAGTTGTGTCTTTATCTAAACAGCCCCTAGTTTTTATTTACGTGCTCTTTATTATCTTGCAAACCTATCCTACAACACCTACAAAGTACTTCTAGTTTCATACTTGTTCTAGGTAAAGTGAACGTCAAGTGTGCGTAGAGTTGTATCGGTGGTCGATAGAACTTGAGGGAATATTTGTTCTACCTTTAGCTCCTCGTTGGGTTCGACACTCTTATTTATCGAGAAATACTACAACTGATCTCCTATACTTGTGGGTTATCAAGACCTTTTTCTGGCGCCGTTGCCGGGGAGCAATAGTGTGGGGTGAATATTCTCGTGTGTGCTTGTTTGCTTTATCACTAAGTAGATTTTATTTGCTGTTCTTAGTTGTTCTTTATCTCTAGTTATGTATATGGGACACGAAATACCCAAAAAAATAGGTGTACTTGCTACTCATGGAGATGGGGAACCTCCTAAAACCCTCGATGCTCATTATGTGAAAGATATTATGCACTACTTAAATAATCCTGAGAAAACCCCATTCAATTATATAATGGGAGACACGTTGGATCAACGTGAATACTTTAGAGATTATCGCTTGACTCAAAAAGGGAAACTGTTATGGGATCAAATTCATATGTTGCATTGGTATGCTCGGGAATTATGCTTGAGATATGATTATACTTGTTGCTCTAGGATGAAGGCTCCACACCTTCCCTTTTCATGTAAATTTAATGATAATAAAACATTGGCTTCTTATGCTAATGATATATATGATTACTATGATGTGGAATGAATAGAAGAATTCATTGCTTTTACGGGTGCTTATGAAATTGAATCTTTGTTTAAAAAGTGTGAAAATCTTTATGATGCTGTTTACAGACCTGAAAATTTTGCTATACTTAAATATTGCTATGAGAATTATGAATACAATTCCGATATTGATGCATTTATTGAGAAAGTCTCTGCTATCCAAGAAAAGACTAATATTTTGCAGGAATCTATGGAAGAAGAAATTGCTGAAACTGTGAGCTCATTAGATGAAAAAGATGACGAGGAGAGCGAATAACAAAAGGAGGAAGAACGGATTAGCTACCCATGCCCACCTTCTAATGAGAGTAACTCTTCAACTCATACATTGTTTAATTTTCCTTCGTGCTTACCGAAGGATGATTGCTATGATAATTGCTATGATCCCTTTGATTCGTTTGAAATATCCCTTTTTGATGAAATTGATGCTTGCTATGCTTGTGGCCATGATGCCAATATGAGTTATGCTTATGGAGATGAACTTGCTATAGTTCCTTATGTTAAGAATGAAATTGTTGCTATTGCACCTACGCATGATAGTCCTATTATCTTTTTGAATTCTCCCAACTATACTATATCGGAGAAGTTTGCGCTTATTAAGGATTATATTGATGGGTTGTGTTCTACTATTGCACATGATGATTTTGATAGATACAATATGCATGTGCTTGCTGCTCCTACTTGCAATTATTGTGAGAGAGGAACTACATCTCCGCCTCTCTATGTTTCCAATACGATAAAATTGCAAGAAACTGTTTATACTATGCATTGGCCTTTACTTTGTGTGCATGAATTGTTCTTTTATGACATGCCGATGCATAGGAAGAGAGTTAGACTTCGTCATTACATGATATATGTTACTTTGTGCTCACTACTAAATTACAAATCATTGTTAATTAAAATTGGCTTTGATATACCTTGGGATCCGGGTGGATCCATTACTTGAGCACTATATGCCTAAGCTTAATGGCTTTAAAGAAAGCGCTGCCAGGGAGACAACCCGGAAGTTTTAGAGAGTCATTTATTTCTGTTGAGTGCTTTTAAATAGTTTAAAAACAAAAAAATAAAGAGGGAAACCTAAAAAATTTTCAAAAAGAAAAGTGAAAGTGAGAAAGACAAGCATTGTTAAAATGGGAGCTAGCCTTGAACTTTGTTCATGCCCATGAAAACTTTGTGAACCTTGATTACAGAAACTTTTAAACAAAAATAATTATCCCCTTGTATAAATCCATTGTATTATAAAAATAATGTGCCAAGATTTGCCTTTAGGATGATTAGATTGCTTGTTTGGCATGTGCGGTGCAAAAACAGAAACTTTGGCTGTAGTGCGTGATTTTACATTTTTTACTGGAAAGTCAAACGCTTCTGAATTTTTTTGCACAGTACTTATATACAAATTGTTTATTTTGTCCTAATTTTTCAGAATTTTTGGAGTTACATAAGTATGGTAGATTTTCAGATTGCTACAGACTGTCCTGTTTTTGACAGATTCTGTTTTTGATGCATTGTTTTGCTCGTTTTGATGAAACTATCGATTGTATCGGTGGTATAAGCCATGAAAAAGTTATAATACAGTAGCTACAATGCAAAAATAAAATATGAATGAGTTTTCAACAGTACTTAAAGTGATGATTTGCTTTATTATACTAACGGATCTCACGAGGGTTTTGTTAAGTTTTGTGTGACTGAAGTTTTCAAGTTTTGGGTGAGATCACGATGGATGAAGGAATAAGGAGTGGCAAGAGCCTAACCTTGGGGATGCCCAAGGCACCCCAAGGTAATATTCAAGGACTCCCAAGCAACTAAGCTTGGGGATGCCCCGGAAGGCATCCCCTCTTTCTTCTAACGATCATCGGTAATTTTACTTGGAGCTATATTTTTATTCATCACATGACATGCGTAAATCTTGGAGCGTCGTGTGATTTTTATTTTTCTTTTAATAAATGCACCCCCCCCCCCCCCCCCCCCCCCCCCCCCCCCCCCCCCCCCCCCCCCCCCCCCCCCCCCCCCCCCCCCCCCCCCCCCCCCCCCCCCCCCCCCCCCCCCCCCCCCCCCCCCCCCCCCCCCCCCCCCCCCCCCCCCCCCCCCCCCCCCCCCCCCCCCCCCCCCCCCCCCCCCCCCCCCCCCCCCCCCCCCCCCCCCCCCCCCCCCCCCCCCCCCCCCCCCCCCCCCCCCCCCCCCCCCCCCCCCCCCCCCCCCCCCCCCCCCCCCCCCCCCCCCCCCCCCCCCCCCCCCCCCCCCCCCCCCCCCCCCCCCCCCCCCCCCCCCCCCCCCCCCCCCCCCCCCCCCCCCCCGATATGTTTGATTCCTTGCAATAGTTTTGCGATATAAAGATGGTGATATTAGATTCATGCTAGTGGGTAATTGTGGATTGTAGAAATACTTGTGTTGAAGTTTGTGATTCCCGTAGCATGCACGTATGGTGAACCGTTATGTGATGAAGTCGGAGCATGATTTATTTATTGATTGTCTTCCCTATGAGTGGCGGTCGGGCATGAGCGATGGTATTTTCCTACCAATCTATCCCCCTAGGAGCATGCGTGTAGTACTTTGTTTCGATAGCTAATAGATTTTTGCAATAAGTATGTGAGTTCTATATGACTAATGTTGAGTCCATGGATTATACGCACTCTCACCTTTCCACCATTGCTAGCCTCTCTAGTGCCGCGCAACTTTCGCCGGTACCATACACCCACCTTATACCTTCCTCAAAACAGCCACCATACCTACCTATTATGGCATTTCCATAGCCATTCTGAGATATATTGCCATGCAACTTCCATCATCATCACATACATGACTTGATCATTCATTGTCATATTGCTTTGCATGATCGTAAGATAGCTAGCATGATATTATCATGGCTTGTCCGTTTTTTGATATCTTTGCTATGCTAGATCATTGCACATCCTGGTACACTGCCAGAGGCATCCATATAGAGTCATATTGTTCTAGATATCGAGTTGTAATATTGAGTTGTAAGTAAATGAAGTGTGATGATCATCATTATTAGAGCATTGTCCCAGTGAGGAAAGGATGATGGAGACTATGATTCCCCCACAAGTCGGGATGAGACTCCGGACAAAAAATAAAAAAATAAAAGAGACCAAAGAAGCCCAAATAAAAAAAGAGGCCAAAGAAGCCCACCAAAAAAACAAAAAAAAATGAGAGAAAAAGAGAGAAGGGGTAATGCTACTATCCTTTGGGGGGGGGGGGGGGGGGGGGGGGGGGGGGGGGGGGGGGGGGGGGGGGGGGGGGGGGGGGGGGGGGGGGGGGGGGGGGGGGGGGGGGGGGGGGGGGGGGGGGGGGGGGGGGGGGGGGGGGGGGGGGGGGGGGGGGGGGGGGGGGGGGGGGGGGGGGGGGGGGGGGGGGGGGGGGGGGGGGGGGGGGGGGGGGGGGGGGGGGGGGGGGGGGGGGGGGGGGGGGGGGGGGGGGGGGGGGGGGGGGGGGGGGGGGGGGGGGGGGGGGGGGGGGGGGGGGGGGGGGGGGGGGGGGGGGGGGGGGGGGGGGGGGGGGGGGGGGGGGGGGGGGGGGGGGGGGGGGGGGGGGGGGGGGGGGGGGGGGGGGGGGGGGGGGGGGGGGGGGGGGGGGGGGGGGGGGGGGGGGGGGGGGGGGGGGGGGGGGGGGGGGGGGGGGGGGGGGGGGGGGGGGGGGGGGGGGGGGGGGGGGGGGGGGGGGGGGGGGGGGGGGGGGGGGGGGGGGGGGGGGGGGGGGGGGGGGGGGGGGGGGGGGGGGGGGGGGGGGGGGGGGGGGGGGGGGGGGGGGGGGGGGGGGGGGGGGGGGGGGGGGGGGGGGGGGGGGGGGGGGGGGGGGGGGGGGGGGGGGGGGGGGGGGGGGGGGGGGGGGGGGGGGGGGGGGGGGGGGGGGGGGGGGGGGGGGGGGGGGGGGGGGGGGGGGGGGGGGGGGGGGGGGGGGGGGGGGGGGGGGGGGGGGGGGGGGGGGGGGGGGGGGGGGGGGGGGGGGGGGGGGGGGGGGGGGGGGGGGGGGGGGGGGGGGGGGGGGGGGGGGGGGGGGGGGGGGGGGGGGGGGGGGGGGGGGGGGGGGGGGGGGGGGGGGGGGGGGGGGGGGGGGGGGGGGGGGGGGGGGGGGGGGGGGGGGGGGGGGGGGGGGGGGGGGGGGGGGGGGGGGGGGGGGGGGGGGGGGGGGGGGGGGGGGGGGGGGGGGGGGGGGGGGGGGGGGGGGGGGGGGGGGGGGGGGGGGGGGGGGGGGGGGGGGGGGGGGGGGGGGGGGGGGGGGGGGGGGGGGGGGGGGGGGGGGGGGGGGGGGGGGGGGGGGGGGGGGGGGGGGGGGGGGGGGGGGGGGGGGGGGGGGGGGGGGGGGGGGGGGGGGGGGGGGGGGGGGGGGGGGGGGGGGGGGGGGGGGGGGGGGGGGGGGGGGGGGGGGGGGGGGGGGGGGGGGGGGGGGGGGGGGGGGGGGGGGGGGGGGGGGGGGGGGGGGGGGGGGGGGGGGGGGGGGGGGGGGGGGGGGGGGGGGGGGGGGGGGGGGGGGGGGGGGGGGGGGGGGGGGGGGGGGGGGGGGGGGGGGGGGGGGGGGGGGGGGGGGGGGGGGGGGGGGGGGGGGGGGGGGGGGGGGGGGGGGGGGGGGGGGGGGGGGGGGGGGGGGGGGGGGGGGGGGGGGGGGGGGGGGGGGGGGGGGGGGGGGGGGGGGGGGGGGGGGGGGGGGGGGGGGGGGGGGGGGGGGGGGGGGGGGGGGGGGGGGGGGGGGGGGGGGGGGGGGGGGGGGGGGGGGGGGGGGGGGGGGGGGGGGGGGGGGGGGGGGGGGGGGGGGGGGGGGGGGGGGGGGGGGGGGGGGGGGGGGGGGGGGGGGGGGGGGGGGGGGGGGGGGGGGGGGGGGGGGGGGGGGGGGGGGGGGGGGGGGGGGGGGGGGGGGGGGGGGGGGGGGGGGGGGGGGGGGGGGGGGGGGGGGGGGGGGGGGGGGGGGGGGGGGGGGGGGGGGGGGGGGGGGGGGGGGGGGGGGGGGGGGGGGGGGGGGGGGGGGGGGGGGGGGGGGGGGGGGGGGGGGGGGGGGGGGGGGGGGGGGGGGGGGGGGGGGGGGGGGGGGGGGGGGGGGGGGGGGGGGGGGGGGGGGGGGGGGGGGGGGGGGGGGGGGGGGGGGGGGGGGGGGGGGGGGGGGGGGGGGGGGGGGGGGGGGGGGGGGGGGGGGGGGGGGGGGGGGGGGGGGGGGGGGGGGGGGGGGGGGGGGGGGGGGGGGGGGGGGGGGGGGGGGGGGGGGGGGGGGGGGGGGGGGGGGGGGGGGGGGGGGGGGGGGGGGGGGGGGGGGGGGGGGGGGGGGGGGGGGGGGGGTGGCCACTCCGTAAGGCGGTTGGTGCCCTTCTTTCTCCGCAAGAAAGCTAATATCCGGATAAAAATCGTGTTAAAATTTCAGCCCAATCGGAGTTACGGATCTCCGGGAATTTAAGAAACGGTGAAAGGGCAGAATCTGGGAACGCAGAAATAGAAGGAAACAGAGAGAGAGAGAGAGATCCAATCTCGGAGGGGCTCCTGCCCCTCCGCCGCCATGGAAGCCAAGGACCAGAGGGGAAACCCTTCTCCCATCTAGGGGGAAGGTCAAGGAAGAAGAAGAAGAAGAAGAAGAAGAAGGGGGGCTCTCTCCCCCTCTCTCCCGGGGGCGTCGGAACGCCGCCGGGGCCATCATCATGACCGCGATCTACACCAACAACTTCACCACCGTCATCACCAACTCTCTCCCCCTCTATGCAGCGGTGAAACACCTCTTCTCCCCGCAGTAATCTCTACTTAAACATGGTGCTCAACGCTATATATTATTTCCCAATGATGGGGGGGGGGGGGGGGGGGGGGGGGGGGGGGGGGGGGGGGGGGGGGGGGGGGGGGGGGGGGGGGGGGGGGGGGGGGGGGGGGGGGGGGGGGGGGGGGGGGGGGGGGGGGGGGGGGGGGGGGGGGGGGGGGGGGGGGGGGGGGGGGGGGGGGGGGGGGGGGGGGGGGGGGGGGGGGGGGGGGGGGGGGGGGGGGGGGGGGGGGGGGGGGGGGGGGGGGGGGGGGGGGGGGGTGGCCACTCCGTAAGGAGGTTGGTGCCCTTCTTTCTCCGCAAGAAAGCTATTATCCAGATAAAAATCGTGTTAAAATTTCAGCCCAATCGGAGTTACGGATCTCCGGGAATTTAAGAAACGGTGAAAGGGCAGAATCTGGGAATGCAGAAACAGAAGGAAACAGAGAGAGAGAGATCCAATCTCGGAGGGGCTCCCGCCCCTCCGCCGCCATGGAAGCCAAGGACCAGAGAGGAAACCCTTCTCCCATCTAGGGGGAAGGTCAAGGAAGAAGAAGAAGAAGAAGGGGGGCTCTCTCCCCTCTCTCCCGGGGGCGTCGGAACGCCGCTGGGGCCATCATCATGACCGCGATCTACACCAACAACTTCACCACCGTCATCACCAACTCTCTCCCCCTCTATGCAGCGGTGTAACACCTCTTCTCCCCGCTGTAATCTCTACTTAAACATGGTGCTCAATGCTATATATTATTTCCCGGGGGGGGGGGGGGGGGGGGGGGGGGGGGGGGGGGGGGGGGGGGGGGGGGGGGGGGGGGGGGGGGGGGGGGGGGGGGGGGGGGGGGGGGGGGGGGGGGGGGGGGGGGGGGGGGGGGGGGGGGGGGGGGGGGGGGGGGGGGGGGGGGGGGGGGGGGGGGGGGGGGGGGGGGGGGGGGCTTGTGGTTATGTTGCTGTCCTTTGGTGCCCATCATATGAGCACGCGCGTGGATCACACCATAGGGTTAGTTGTATATTGATAGGACTATGTATTGGAGGGCAAGAGTGACAGAAGCTTCAACCTAGCATAGAAATTGATGCATACGAGATAGAAGGGGGACCAATATATCTTAATGCTATGGTTGGGTTTTACCTTAATAAATGTTAGTAGTGGCGGATGCTTGCTAATAGTTCCAATCATATGTGCATAGAATTCCAAGTCAGGGATGACATGCTAGCAGTGGTCTCTCCCACATAAAACTTGCTATCGGTCTAGTAAAGTAGTCAATTGCTTAGGGACAATTTCGCAACTCCTACCACCACTTTTCCACACTCGCTATACTAACTTTATTGCTTCTTTATCTAAACAGCCCCTACTTTTTATTTACGTGCTCTTTATTATCTTGCAAACCTATCCAACAACACCTACAAAGTATTTCTAGTTTCATACTTGTTTTAGGTAAAGCAAACATCAAACGTGCGTAGAGTTGTATCGGTTGTCGATAGAACTTGAGGGAATATTTGTTCTACCTTTAGCTCCTCATTGGGTTCGACATTCTTACTTATCGAAAGAGGCTACAATTGATCCCCTATACTTGTGGGTTATCATAGGCACTAACACGTTTTCTTATTTTGCAGATAAGATTAGGCCCAGTGGTGGATAATGTGATACAATATAACAATAACGTCGAATGCCTTGATCTGCATCCCTCAGAAATTACTTTGAACTCCTATCGAGGGACCTTACTGAAGATTATATTCGCCAGGTTCTTTGTTGTGAGAGCAAGGGTGCTGAAGGTAATGAGGTTTGCCCTACATTAATTTTGTAAAAATGAATTGTTTGTTGATCAGTTTCGGAGGCTGCGGCAGAATGGAATAGGCTCCGAAAATGCTGAATTTCATTTTAGAACTTCAGATGATAGAGTAATCGAAAGTCATTGTGTCAACCCCATACATGACTTCTCAATGGCTGACCCCTTTGCAAAAATTATGAGGTTTCATAACCAGACTTAGAAGTGGTAATATTAGTTTGAACCTCTATGATATCCATGTTCAACGGATCAACGCGAGCGTTTGTAGCTGATGAGCTGAATTTCATTTCTAATATCAGTTTGAACCTTGTAATCTTCGAATTTGAGCCATATAACTCTTGAATTTGAACCTTGTAATATTTCGAGCTGTTGTGGTACAATCGTTGAAATGGCATCGTATGAGACTCGTATATTGGTAGCACTATTTTGACCTTAATATGCAATGGTCTTAGATTTTATTAACCATTCCTGAATCTGTTTACCTTGTCAATCTCATAGCACACGATCTGTATAGCTAACTCGACTGTGATCTTCGACATTATTGCACACAGTTGGTTTCTTCAACTGTGTGCCCTGTAGAGCGCAGAATTAGTTATTGCGCTCGAGTGTCCATCATCACCCTTCTGTGTAACTTTGACCTTGATACGTCTCCAACGTATCTATAATTATTGATTGTTCCTTCCTGTTATATTATCAATCTTGGATGTTTTATAATCATTTTATAGTCATTTTATATTATTTTTTGGTACTAACCTATTGACATAGTGCCAAGTGCCAGTTGCTATTTTTTCCATGTTTTTTACATCACAGAAAATCAATATCAGACGGAGTCCAAATGCCACGAAACTCCACGGAGAATTTTTATGGGCCAGAAGGAACACAACGGGCCCTGGCTGCGCCTGGGGGGGGGGGGGGGGGGGGGGGCACAACCCACCCGGGTGCGCCAGGAGGCCAAGGGGCACCCTGGTAGGTTGTGCCCACCTCGGGTGCCCCCGGACCGCCTCTTTGCTCTATAAATACCCCAATATTCCAGAAACCCTAGGGGAGTCGATGCAATATTCATCCAGCCACCGCAGAATCCAGAACCACCAGATCCAATCTAGACACCATCTCGGATGGGGTTGACCACCTCCATTGGTGCCTCTCCGATAATGCGTGAGTAGTTCTTTGTAGACCTTCGGGTCCGTAGTTAGTAGCTAGATGGCTTTATCTCTCTCGCTGAATTCTCAATACAATGGTCTCTTGGAGATCCATATGATGTAACTCTTTTGCGGTGTGTTTGTTGGGATCTGATGAACTTTGAGTTTATGATCAGTCATATCTTTGTTTTTACAAGGATTTTTGCCAATAAAATCCCACGATTTGTCCCTCTTCTAGCCGACGCGTGGCCAAACTAGCCGGGTGGGAAGCTTGCACGGTAAACTGCGCGGTAGCGTGGGAACAGGCTCACCGACGATACATTTGGTGCCTCTTCGAGCCCACTCGTGGTCAAACAAAACGCGTGTGGTGCGGTGTTGTCAAGCATTCACTGGAATCCTCCACTATGAATGCCATGACAAGACATGATGATTACAGGCCGGTCGGCCCCCATTTATTACAACGGCCATTTAACCCTTGTGTCTCTTCAACGTTTTGATCACGCCCCACCATTGCAAGATGCACACCCACCACAACAAATTCTTAGAGGGTTTCCTGCGTGGCTCCAATGGCGCTCCGAGCGGCTGCCCACGACAAGTAGCAGTTCACCATGCATGCCATGGTGGACACCCACAGAAGGTTCACAGAGCTCCAGGTGGTGTACACCAACAACCCGGTCTGGGTGGAGCACTCCATCCACATAATGGAGCTGTTGCTTGCCGAGGAGAAGTACAAGGTGGTCAGGTTCGACCTCGAGTACACCCGCACTCGTGCCGGGTCTCGTCCCAAGGTCACCGTCACCTAGATGTGCCTGCACAACCATGTCCTCATCTACCTCTACTACCTGGCACAAGACCTTGTGAGCGTTTTGCCAGGTTTGTCAACAGCCCCCACTACACGTTTGCTACGGTGGACATCACCAACGATGTGAAGGTGCTCAAGAATTCGGGCATCGCCTGCTAGAATCTTGTCGACATCCAGGGCCAATACAAGATCTGGGGCAGCATGGAGCATTAGACGGACTCACTGGTTTACCTCGCCGAGGCCATCATCGACCCCTACTACAGAGACATGAAGGATTCCAGCAACAAGGACAAGCATGCCTGGCACTCAGCCTGGATGAAGAAACTCGACAAACCTCACGTCGTGTATGCGGCCAAGGAGGCGTACACAAGCTACGACATGTACAGGCGGATCATTGACATGAGGAAGTGCCTCCTTCCCCAAACGGCCAGGGATCCAGCCGGAAGCGGAGCAATGGCAAGCGTAGTCGCAACAATAAGTAGATGATTAGATCCTCGTTTCTCCTAGTTTAGTATGCATGTAATTGCTTACTTTGGTGTGTGCAAATGTTATGTGTGTAGTCACTTGTGTAATTGTATGCTTAATTTGGTTTTGTAATGCTGTCTTTTTAAGTATATATGTTGATGCTCTGTAGACAGGGCAAATCACATCGCACACGGACTAAACAATGGAACCCATCGTTGCTGATTTCATCAATCACTAACAATTGTATACCAGCAATCATTTGCTCACAACACACACGGCTTGTTAACAGGAATCGTCTGTGTTGTTATCGGTCTTCACACACATTTCTGATTACATACCTGTTTGCCACGTATCACACCCAACTTGTTACGTTGAACCGTTTCTGTTCTCTTGGCTCAACGCAAACAGTTCATCCGAGTGAACTGTATGCCGTATATCACACACACCTTCATATGGCTGCCCATTTCTGACGTTCCGCCTCATCACAAATAGTTCATCCGAGTCAATTGTATGCCGTATATCACACACGCCTGCATCTGGCTGCCCGTTTCTGTTCTTCTTCCTCATCGCAAATAGTTAAATGATCTGAACCGTATGCCCTGCATCGCACACGCAACTAAAATGGGAACCGTGTTTGATGGCTCCGCCATCGCAAACATTTTGCATATTTTTTGACGGTTATTTTACATCATCGTTTGCGATTAATGCATTGCACATAGTTTCATCAAAGGGTCTCTGATTGTAGTTTCGCGTTAGCAGCATCCTGCAGGAGCGAACCCTTAGTACATACGGTGGCACACTAACTTAGGCCGAATACAAGTGCCGAAAATATTTAAAATTGGAGGATGGTGCATCCCACCTTTCCGATATTTTGACCATGTGTGGTTCAGTTGTTGCTTCGGAGGGTCGTGTACCACACGTGAACGATAGTAAGTGCGACCGGGAGGCGTGGAGCGTTAATTTCATGTTGACTCCTGCGAGCGTTAAATTTTCTTCACATGTTAGCTTTGCCCTAGTATTTTTCTTCACTAGTAGTATGTTAAATAAAGAGTTCTGTTTTGTGCACAATTTAAAATGATTTTTATGGAGAGAAAAAGAAAACCACTCCAACTATATACGCTGCAGCCACAGCGCTTGTTTTCTAGGGTTTGCTCTCTTCACACTCTCTCTCCACTATATATATACATGCTGGAGCCTCAGTGCTTGTAGTTTCTCTCTACACACTCTCTCACCCTATCCAGATCTAAACAACTAAAACAAGATTGCGTTAGCCTCTCCTCTCTCTCCTCTCACAGCTGGTCAAAGAGCAGGTAGGATCCCATCCGTCGGGGAAGGCAAGGAGGCTTAACGCTGTCGCCATCGGCAAGGGAGGGAATCCACTGTCGGCGCCGCTGTTCTCTTTCACCCAGCGGCGCGGGAGGGCCTCTGACCCCTTCTTCCTCGCCGCCGTACATAGTGTGGGAAGATCGGGCTCTAGCTGCCCATTGAGCCACACCCCGAGAACCTTAAGTAGTGGGGAAAGTTGTATAGCATGAATCTAGGACATGGTTCAAAGAGGAAAGGAAGGGGGGAAAGTAGTACAGGCTGGCTATCCAACACCTATGTTGGTCGAAAAGGGAAAACAATGACAAACGCAGTACAGACATTTGTAAGGAACTGATATTTCTGTGGGTGGGGGACAAGGTTGTATAGTTTGAACAGGACTAGATTTGCTGCCCTCACATAAGGAAAGGTGTCTAAAGATAAGAAAATTGGGACCAACAAAAATATTCTCCTTGGTTGTTTGTTGCAACAGACTGTGCATCACCCCTTTATACATCGATAGATGCACATGGTGCTTGTGCGTCCACTATCCCATACAACTCTTTAGCTGTTGTTAATCTAATAATGCCGCTAGAAAATTGAAGCAATGCCATAGTTAAAAGCAAATTACATGTTTAATGAATTTTATTGTTAATAAATTCTCTCTGTTAATGTGAATCAATGCCACTATTTGAGAAATGCTACTGTCTTGCTTTCTTTCCCATTTAGATAAGTTAGATGCTTCTTTTTGTGGGTTTCTGTGTCATCCACCGTTATTAACCATTAGTTGTTTCCTTTGCACCTCTATGTAAACATGGTTATCTACTTCACCTCATTGCTATTGCGACCTTTTGTTGCACTGCACACAACACTTTTGTTTTAAGAGTGTTTTGTGCAGTTCAACCAAAATGTCACACCGACAATGTTGCTTGATTGCTTTATCTTAGTGGAACTGCACAAGAGGATATATGACTTTCTATCCGTGTTGTCAAATTTGTTTCAGATCTTCTTGTGAGTTGTTTGAATTCCGCGTCATGAGAGGTCAGTACTAGCCTTCTTTTTCACATGATTGTGCAGTGTGCTTTCATATGTTGTGCTACTTATACGGTAATGTTGCTTGATTTTAGTGAACTGGACAAATGGAGACCAGACTTCCAATCATTATGTGCACCGTAATATCCCATTGAGGTAAGATAATGATAATTCACAACTGTTGGCCTATATTTTGCTACTGTCATTAGAAAATTAATGTTGTTATTTAGTGCTATACTTGTGCTCCTTAATTGACATGCCAAATCTTATATTGAAGGAGAAGCTTGTCTGTTATTGAACCAAGTGATGAAGGGGAAGAACTAGCGGAAGAAAAACAAAGATCAACTCCCGGTGCTATAATGAAGCACTTGAACTGTGATGACACAAGTAATGATATAGTTTTGCATCTTAATTTATTGCTATGGCTGGAACGAGCAATTATTTTGCCACTGATTTGATGCCACTCTTAATGTAATATGTAATTATCTGTACTTGTGCAAATAGGGATCTTCTTTGAAGATAACATATATTTTAGTGGAACAGCACAAGAAGATATTGGAAAATTAAACTAATCGAGGAGTATATAGTAAGCATGGCAACCACAGTAGATAACAACAGATGGTTCCCGAGATGTGCTTCATCTGTATGCTCTACACAATAAGCCTCCTAACAAAGGTTGGTACCAGCCCACGGATTTCATCCATATGATTGAGATTTGTCATCTCTATTGGTGTTGTGCTACTGTTTAGCTACTGTCATGAGAAAGTTGTATTGTCCTGGAGAAGTGCTTCATCTGTGCTGTTTTAAATATTTCCTTTCCTTTTTTCGGGCAAACAGGAATACTAGCATAGAGTTGTTCTCTTGTCTTCGCATAACAGGATCATCCGCTTCATAACAGAAGGAAGCAGTTGAAGGATGGTTACATTACTGCCCACAAGAAGAAACTAACTTCAGCACAAAAGGACTCACGGATCTCCATCTTTGTTGCTATGATGGCCAATACAATGCTGTTTTAGGATTCTTTCCGGTGAGTTCCATTTTTATAAATGTCTGCTCTGCATGGATCATGTAGGTTGCCTATTTAAACTATCAATGCATAGTACAATTTGTTTTATACTAATCACTTTTTTTGTATTTATGCAAATAGGGATGTTCAGCTTTCGTGCCCTCCATTATACTTCATCATGCACAATACATCGAATGTTCTCAAATCATTCATTTCCACCTCCAGCCACAAAATTAGCTACAAGAAAGTAGGTGTGGATATGTTCAAGGCGTTGCAACATATAAAGGCGAAATCATACAAACTACACGCAAAGTTGGTTGATTTTAGTGGAACTGCACAAAGAGAACAACTGGTTTATTTAGCAGGAGGTGACATGTCAATGTCCGAACTGATGGCAAACCCCGCCCATTCTACAATCGTAGGCATTTGTTATTTTGGAATGGGGAAACCTTGTCAAAGTTTGCTTATTGATGTACGCAAAGACATGCATTTGATATTTTGGAATGGGACAACCTTGTCAAATTTTGCTATTGATGTTAGCAAGAAGACATGCGGTTGATATTTAAGAATGGGATGCCCTTTGCTGCCAGCAGCATCTCGATCGATTTTTCTTTATTCTTTAGTTGTGAAGGAAATATTGGCTCTGACATGTGAATCACTGAGATGCATAATCACCGATTGTTTTGAAAGTTCTCTATGAATTGCCAGGCCTGTGAGTTTGATTGCAATGTACAGGCACGCTAAAAAGCTGCTCAAACTTTTTGTACATGTGAAACTGCTGCAAACGAGGTGATCACCGTGCGTCCTGGGAATAATGCTAGTACATATTGTTTTGCATGTTCATCCAATGCCAGTGATACAAGAATTCGAACTAATCGAACTAAATTCGTTCATACATGGCCGGATTTCATATAAACATGCCGGATTTCATTACATTTCATATATTCTTCAACTAAAAAGGGGTGCGCTGGAGGTATAATAAATTAACCTAATCTATGATCTCCGGCGCCCATTTCCCGTGTCCAGTTGAGCCGAACAGAAGCTTGCTCTCCAGCACACCTCTCCAACTCCACGTCGCCACCAAGAAGCTAATCGGCCGTCAATGCTCAACCCACCAAGCTTGGCTTCAACCGGAGGGTAGCAACGGTGTTCTTACTTGGACCCGAGCGGCGATGACCTGCTGTGTTCTACTCTTCCTCGTTTTCTGTGTAGCGCGCCCTCGTTGGCAGCGAGGCGGGGCCTCGATGGAGCTGGCGATGTCCTCTGTCTCGTTGCCAGCAAGGCGGTGCCTGGGCGGAGCAGGGGAAATCCTCCCCCTCGTTGCCGGTAGGGCAGGGCCTCGGCGGAGCCGGCGATGTCCTCTGCCTCGTTGTTGGCGGGGCGGGGCCTCGGTGGAGCAGGCCTCGGTGCCGGCGGGGCAGGGCCTTAGCGGAGCCGACGATGTCCTCTGCGTCGTTGTTGGCGGGGCGGGGCCTCGGCGGAGCAGGGCCTCGCTGAACCCGACGAAGTCCTCCGCCTCGGTGCCGGCGAGGCGGTGCCTCGGCGGAGCAGGCATTGTCCTCCGCCTCGTCGTCAGTCTCGCCAAACAGTGCCTTGCCCACTTCATCTCCCTCTTTGTAGGCAGCCGCAACCTCCGCACCTACTTGCGGTACCGCCAGCGCGCGAGGTGGTTCTCGCGGGCTAAGTGGTATGACTCGAGCAGCGCCTCCTGCTCCGCTCGTTCCGCGGCGATCTACTCCTTCGCCTGCAGGTGATCCTGGAGGACATGGTGGTTGTAGGCGGCGTCGGCCTGCGCCTTTCAGAACTGCTCCTCATGCTTCTGCCTCACCATGTCCATCTATTGGGCATGGGCCTCGCCGATGGTCATGGTGCAATGCACTGGTGAGGATGGCGCAGAGGAGGGGGTTGGCGCCGGATCATCGACTACCACGTTCTCCATTGTGACATCGTCATCCTCCGACTGCTTGCCTGCTAGCCAGTCGGCAGCAATGGCTGCCATCTCCTTCTGGTCCGTCGTACGCCCGTCCCGAAGAGTGCTGGAGCACGAGGAAGCCATGGTGGGAGTGGTGTGGATAGGAGAAAGGGAACGGAGGCGGATGACTGCGGCTATGGCTGACATAGCAGTTTATATAGCAATGGTGGGCGGCAGAGAGACGGACGGGTGGCGCCGTAGTAGCCGCCTCGACAACCGCGTATCATTAATGTGGGCAGCAGACGGACGGACGGACGACACTTGTGTCGTTTGAACGCGGAGATATCGCCTGCACCGGGAAGCACACGGGCTGCGCTGACCGTTTTGGGGAGGAAAGCGTGCGCGGGCGAGGGAGGGGGTCTGGTAGGCCAGGGCGGTTAGACTCTTGCTTGGCAGCGGTCCGATCCAGCAGCCGGACATGCTGGCTTGCTAGCGAGCTCACCGAGCTCACCACGACAATCAGACGATGGACGTGGCTTCCGACCAGTAGCCGGCGCCACCGCCCAAGCCGGTTCATGCCTTCTTCACCATAGACTAGGTGCGGCTGCACTTTGACGCCCTAATGGCGGAAGAGCTACCAGCATAGGAGGACCTGTGTTGCAACCTCCGTCTCCTCAACGAGCACCGGCTCGCGGAAGGACGAATCGCCGGCGAATAAGCGAACGACATTGCCGTCACGGACATGTGGCCCTATGATCCTGGCTTCCTGAATGAGCAGCGGGTGCTATACCAGACCATCCGTATGGCCCACGGGGCCCGCTAGACCATTCTCCGCCCCGCATTAGACTTGCCAAGAAAATGGGCTTTAAGAAATAATAACCGCGTATTTTGAGGACACAATAGTGGAAATTTTGTTGAATTTTTTTGAGCGGTTGGCTGAAATTTTTAACCGTTGTCCTCACTAGAAAATGGGCTGTAATTTTAACAAATAGTAAATGGGCTGAGTAAATTCCATTAGAATTAAAAAATGGGATGTACATTATAACAAATCACAAATGGGCTATATGTTCTCTGCCACATATGTGATGGTCACTTGTGGGCCTACTAATTTGACGCGTACGCAAGGCTTTGTCAACTTATAGTCGACACATGATTCTAATAGTAGTAGCCGTGGGATGTCCATCTAACGGCTGTGGTGCTTCTTCAATCTCGGATATTCATGCTTCAGCAGCACAAACCACCGCCTGCTAATGCCTCCCGTAGCCGGCTGTGCTGCCGTGCATGCCTCATCGGCCCACCCTACTCCCATCGCCGTCCAGGCCATTCCTCTACTCACCAACACCTCATGTAATTCTCCGGCAATGACAACCTCACACCGCAGCCGAACCAGTGAACCCTCGTACTCCCCTCTGTGTGGGCATCCACTATTGTGTCCTCGCCGGCTCCGGGCCGTTCCCTTCCTAGGCCTCACCATCGTCCACCGTGTTGGTTCTCTCGGTGTGGCGTGGTCAACTTTGTCAACAAACGACAGCCATTGGAAGAGGCATGAACCTGGAGTGGCTGACAGTAGGGACTCGCATGGCCCATGGCCGCACGCGAGCATGTCCCTCCTTATTATGCAAAAACAAATGATTTCTCCTGCTGAAAGGTTTGAGCCACCAGCTACATCTTCGCACGCAGGGAAGTGTTTCCTTTATTACGTGGAAAAAAAGTTACCTCTCCCTGACAGCTGGGACCTACCAGCTTTATTATGATCCATTTCACGAAAATATAGATTGTACCAAAGATGCTAAATTGTTTTCTTTTTATTCAAACTCGGAAAATAAGAAATTAAAAAACCTAGAAAACATCTTCGCATGCAAGGAAGTGCCCCCTTACTACGAGAAAAAAATGATCCCCCTGCTAGATGGGACCCACCAGATTTGGAGGCTGACTTGTGGCCAACTAAGTTGACGCGTACGGGCTTTGTCAACTTAGTCAAAATGATTCTAGCTGCACTGACTGTTGGATGTTAAATCAACGGTCGTGTTGCGTCTTCAACCTCTGGTCTTCTTGCTCCAGCCGCCCAAACCAGGCCCACCGTACCGCCTGCTCCAGCCTCCCGTGGCCGGCTGTGCTGCCGTCCAGGCCTCACGGACCAACCATACTACGACTGGCCAGACCTTCCCTCTACTCACCCACACCCCTTGTTATTCTCCGGCGATGGCGGCCTTACACCGCAGCTGAACCAGTGAACCCTCGTACTCCCCACCGCGTGGGCATCCACCCGCCTCGTCTTCTCTGGCTTCTCGCCGTTCCCTTCCAAGGCCTCGCCGTCGTCCACTGCCTTGATGCTCTTGGTGCCTCGTGGTCAACAAACGACAGCCATTGGAAGTGGACTTCAGGTTGTGAGGCTGACAGCTGGACCCACCAGCTACATCTTTGAAACCAAGGAAGTGCCTCCTTATTACTCACAAAATAAAAATGATTCCTCCCCCTGATAGCCGGGACCCACCAGCTATATGTTCGCACGCAAGGAAGTGCATCCTTATCCTCCCTCACAGTTGGGACCCACCCGGTCGAACCGTACGTAGCATTGTCGTGAACGTGTACGTACATACTGGCCGGTCGGTCTCTCTGCAATGATGAACCGTGGCCGAGCAAGCAGCGGCACGTATAGTAGTAGAGCCCCCAACGTAGCAGTTCAGGCAGTCCCTTCTAATTCGTGTACACGCACGTATAACCAGACGCCAAAAGATTCGGCCAAGTACATACATACGGGCGGGGTCTCGAATGCCTACTCGCGCATACGTACGGCCAGGGCTCGTGTACATGGAGAGGCAGCGGACGGCACAAACGGCGTCGTCTTCCATGGGAGCCAACCGTCTTGGATGGAACATCCAAACGAGGCCTGGTGTACCGCAGAACGGAGGAAACGGCCTTTTGTTCGATCGTGTATGGTCGAAACAGGGTCCTGTTCATCGGGGAGGGTCTGGCGTATGGCATGAAACGGACTTTTGTTCAAGTACCTACGGTCGAAACAGGGTCCAGTTGATCGGGAGGGGTGTGGCGTACCGCAAAACGAAAGAAACGGACTTCTGTTGGAGTGCCTATGGTCAAAACAGGGTCCTTTTCATCCACCATCTACTGCCTTGCTCCAGGCTCCACGGGCTACTTTTCATCCACCGTCGACTTCCTCCAGCGTCCACCAGCTATTGTTCATCCACGGGCTACTGTTCATCCAACCCCCACCTGCTACTGTTCATCCAGCCTCCACAGGGTCCTGTTGATCCACCCCCAACCGGCTGGGGTGCGGTGGACTCCACGGGGTCCTGTTCATCAACCCCCAACTGGCTGGGGTGCAGCGGCTTCCTCGGGGTCCTGTTCATCTAGCGGCAACGGACTACTACCACGGGGTCCTGTTCATCCAACCCCCACCAGGAACTGTTCATTCACAACCAGCCAACCGGCTTGATTCACCACATCTCGACTCGTTCTACGTACCGCGCGCACGGTAGCAATGGCCACTGGTCATCGAGAGGCAACCCAACACCGGCTGGCTACGTCTCGCACGAGAGCTCGATCGACTTCAGTAAGCAGCAGCAGTAATCGATCGCTCGGGTCCAGTTAGCAGCAACAGCGAAGGAATCACTCGGGTTCACTCAGCAGCGAATGAATAGCTTGGGTTTAGTTAACAGCCAATGGATCGATCGCTCGATTTCAGTAACGTGTGATCGCTCGGGTTCAGTTAGCCAATGCCTCGCACACACACGCGTACACTAGTAGAAAATGACCCATTAGCCCCGGTTCCAGAGGGCCTTTAGTCTTGGTTCTGGAACCGGGACTAAAGGGTCAAGACTAAAGCCCAAAACCTTTAGTCCCGGTTCGCTTATGAACCGGGACAGAAGGGGCTCCACGTGGCCGCTGCGGGGAGCCCAAGCAGGAGGACCTTTAGTCCCGGTTGGTAATACCAACCGGGACCAATAGGCATCCATGCGTCAGTAGCTGGCAGGAGCTGGGGTTTTTGTTTTTTTTAAGGGGGGGTTTAGGGTGTTTTGGAGAGTTAATTTAGGGGTTCCATATATTGTGTTAGCTAGCTAATGGAGAGAAGTGTTCTCTCTTTCTCCGTGCTTGGTCGACGCTAGCTTCTATATACATATAGAGAGAACTCGACACGCTAGCTAGTAAGCAAATGAAGGAACCATTAACTACAAAAGATCGTCGTGAACATATACAGAGATAAGTGATTGACCTCTCTTTCTCCGAGAGATTGGTCGAACAACAAGTTTTCGTATATCTATCTGACTCTAGTAGCTACATATACACAATATAAGATCTCTTACAATCCCTAACATCTAATGTCAAATTCCACATGGTATTCTCCGGCTTTATTGATGACGTGGTCAACAAGGAATCCCGCCAATTCCTCTTGAATTGCTCGTATGCGATAACGTGGTAGGAGTTCATCCCGCATCTGCCAGGTCTAATTTGAAGAAAGGGGGTGAATACATATATATGAATGAAACTCAACACAAATGATGGTAATAAAATAAAATTGTGAATATTATTGCTTACACACTTCATATTGTTTTTCAGAGTAGCCCCGCTTAGAGGCCGTCGCATTGTAGATGAACTCGCAAACATAGTATCCACAAAAATCATTCCCGGCTTCCTTCCACAAGCACTTTATGAGAAATAGAGTTCAATCAAACTGATAATCAAGCATGATAAATGGTATTGATGAAACTATCTAGAATCAATGGGAGATGCGCGGAAGTAGGTAGTAGTACTTACTTTCGGGTCTGTAAATCGCAGCTCCCCCGGCAGTCCCGGAACAATTACGGTGAACTCTTTCCAAACCCTGCCAGACAAAGAAAACAATTACTTGATATCAGGAAATGAACAAAGTTAGCGATATGGTGCGACAATGATCGATTGAACTTACTTTTGGAGCATTTCAGTCATGTCCGCATACTCCTGGGGATCTTTTCGTCTCGAGTCTAAGACGATTACTACTCCCCGGTCAAGCTTAATCTCTACCAGAATAAAGTGGAACCTGCGCACGCATGCATAAGTCATCAGTTACATTACTATAACCTCGAGTAATAAGGGAAACTGAATATGCACAAGACAGTAACACTCACTTGCAGTTGTAAGGAAAGAGTATTTTGTCTTTGTTTTGATTTTTAAGCAACGATTGTAGCAAGTTGTCCTTGGTTTTTGTGACATTCTTTTGAACCATCCATTCATGTACGATTGAAAGTGCGTTATATCGACTAGAGGGGGGTGAATAGGTGATTTTACAAATTTGTCACTGAGGAATTTCAAGGTGAGGAAATTCCTAAGTCACGAACAACTAGCAGTGAAATAATTACTCAGATGCAAGCATAACAGAGCAGTAGCACAATCATCATGATGAAATGAAAACAAGCCCAGAGTACAAGTAGCGTAAACACAGGATAAGCAGGCTGAAGACAAACTAACTGAAGAAATAGGATTGAGGAAATTGAGATAGTCTTCAGTCAAAGTCTTCAAACAGTAACGATCAAGTACAACAGTATATGAATGAGGAAATGAAAGGGTTGAGGAAATAGAACTAGTAGCTCGGTGAAGACACTGATTTGGTAGACCAGTTCCAATTGCTGTGACAGTCATACATCTGGTTGACTGGCTAGGTATTTAAACCCGAGGACACACAATCCCCACCGTATTCTCCTTGATCTAAGGTCACACACACCTCTCCCAATCACTCGTGGTAATTCTTCAGGTGACTTCCAAATCTTCACAAAATCGGTCACTCGGTGATCCACAATTTCCTCTTGGATGCTCTAGACCATGACGCCTAACCGTTTGGAGGATGCACAGTCCTCAAAGGTAACAAGTGTCGGTTCCACACAGGAACAATCTCTTTAGTGATGCTCAATCAGTTTGGGTTTGTAGGTGTTTGGGTTTGGGTTTTCCTCACTGATGTTTTTCGCTCAAAGTCCTCGGAGGATGGGATGCTCTCAATGACAAGTGTCAGTTTCTCTTGGAGCAGCCAACCAACTAGTGGTTGTAGGGGGCGGCTATTTATAGCCTAGCGAGCAGCCCGACATGATAATACATAAATGCCCTTCAATGATATGACCGTTAGGTGGGGAGATATTTTGGGACAGCTGGCGCGTGGCACAGCAACGGTCGGAAATTTGAGCTCTCAAATTCCTCAGGGCTATCATGTTCCTCACTTGTAGGCAATCCGCACTGGCGAATTCCTAACTCCTCTATCAGAACAAATTCCTCAGAGACCAGAAGATCTTCATCACTGTCACTGAAGAAATTGACTGAACTGTATGATATTTGCAATGGCTTCACTCGAAAGGATTGGTAGGTGTAGGATTTTGAGATGAGCATCACTTGGAAACTTTTCCTTAGTTTTACCTCGACCCCCTTTAATAGTGCGGTGTTTCCTATGACTCAAGAAAGAGAAAATGAAACTACGAAAACAAAAGTCTTCACGCTTCATGTTCCTCGCATGAATACCAAGTCTTCAGGGTCACACCAATTTCTTCACTTTCAAAGTCTTCAGAAAGCTAAATTCTTCAGTTGAAGACATTCATTTTTAAGATCGACTTTCTCTGTAAATATCAAACTCATCATAGACTTATAGACCTGTGTACACTCACAAACGCATTTGTCCCTTAACCTATAAGTCTTCAATACACCAAAATCACTAAGGGGCACTAGATGCACTTACAATCTCCCCCTTTTTGGTGATTGATGACAATATAGGTTAAGTTTTCAACGGGGATAAACATATGAAGTGTAAATACTGAAATTGAGGAATTTGATTGCAAGATATAGAAGAACTCCCCCTGAAGATGTGCATATGTGAGGAATTTGCTTTGAATAGCAATGCACATTATAGAGTAGAATCATGAAGATCTCCCCCTATATCTTGTAATTCATTCATGCACTTAACATATGATATGAAGAATTTGAAATGCATGATGAAATATGGTGACTGATGTAATTCAGCATGCGTGCATTAACATATATGAGGAAATAGCATGCAGAAAACAGAGCAGAAGTATCAGACCACCATATGACTTAAGTTTACAACTCGGTCAACTAACACTTCAGAAGAACGAGAGTCATAACTTAGCCAAAAAAAATGCCCATATATATAGACCCGCTTGAAGACTAACTCAAATTTCTCCCCCTTTGTCATCGAATGACCAAAAGGGACAAAAAATGAGGACTAACGCCCCTGAAGAATATCATCATGATGTCGATGGAGGAGCGCAAGCGTTGTTGGGTCGTTCATTGATGTAGGGCCTGCCGCAGTGTCGTTCAAATCATCATGTTCATCAGTCTCACGCGATGAAGAATATGAGCTGGCCACCAAGCGAGGAACTTTGACCTTCTTGAATTTCTTTGACGGTGGCTGAGACCAGTCAAAGTCCTGCTTGAAGCCCATTTTCTTGAGATCTTCATCACCATAGAGGTGAGACAATACAACCCAGGTGCGATCAAAAAATTCATGCTGATAGTAATGGTTCTTCTTCACAGTATTTTGCGTCATTGTCATATTCTAAAGAATTGAACCAAACTGTCGCTTGACCCATTTGTGGTTGCGATCGACCTTCTGATGAAGACTGAGGAGAAGCTCACGATCTGTCATCACCCTTGGAGCAGTGGCTTGAGGATTTTGCTTTGAAGCATTTGCGGCAGTGTCATGAGTGGCAGAGTCATCATTGGTGGCGTAGGATGCAGCTTTGCGAAACTGTCCCTCCAATGGACGTGTGCCTTCATCAATAACAGCAAATTTGCCCTTCTCATCAGCTGAGGCAATAGGCCGTTTGAGGGCCTCGATTGGGGGCAAGTAGCTATGATGATTGAGAACGTCAGCCTTGTAGTTGATTGAAGACCTTGATCTGATGAATCTAATGATCCAGGGAGCGTAAGGCTTCGGTTCAAATGGTGACAGAGCTACATTGGGCAAAGTCCTCATGAAGGAATCATAGTAGTTGATAGGAATACCATGTATGATGTTGAAAAGCAGATTCTTCATGATGCCAACAACCTCTTCTTCATTAGAGTTGTGGCCCTTGTTAGGACTGAGGGTTTTGGTCAATATCCTGTACACTGTCCTTGGCACATAGAGCAATTCCTTGACGAGGAATTAGGTCCTTGGAGCTTGGCCTGGCTTCAAAGGCTTCATCAGCACTAGCATCAGATGATCTGATAGTTCAGGGTTAGCATAGATGAACCTTGCACCTTCAACTAGAGGACTGACTGGGATGGCATGAAGCAATTCAGTGGCCGGTGCTTTGTAGCACTACAAAAAAATACACTTCCGTGATGATACGTGTTTGTCACAGTAGGTCACGTTTTCTGTCATGCATGTACATCCATGACAACTTTATGACAGAATCAAGATAGTCGTACCTGTGCTATCATAGAAGTGTTCCATGACATTACCAAAATTATCATCACGGAAGTGTCCACTTCCATGATGATAAATTGCGCGTCACAGAAGTGCTTTCGTCAAGGGTGACAGACATGTGGCATCCACCGTAATGGAACGCCGTTAAGCTATCGGGTCCGGTTTTGGTTCCGATAACCCGTTAACAGCCCGGACCAATGGGGATTTTCCATGTGTAAAATCATCATTGGCTGGAGGAAACACGTGTCAGCTCCGCGTTGAAACAGGTGTCACTCATCCAATGGGCGAGATGCGCCTATGATATGTTGACACGTGGACCGGCCCAAAAGTGGCCCATAAAGTTTAAATGGGCCGGCCCAACTAAAGGCCCGCAAGATTTTGCGGACCATAATGGGCCGGCCCAGCTAAAGGCCCACGAGATTTTGCGGACCATAATGGGCTGGCCCAGCTAAAGGCCCACAAGATTTTGCGGGCCATAATGGGCCGGCCCAGGTAAAGGCCCACAAGATTTTTGCGGGCCATAATGGGCCAGCCCAGGTGAAGGCCCACAAGATTTTTGTGGACCATAATGGGCCGGCCCAGCTCAAGTTCCATGAGATTTCGCCGACATTAATGGGACGGCCTAGCTGTAGGCCCACAGGATTTTGAGGACCCTAGTAGGCCGGCCCATTAACTGGCTGCCATGTTTTGGGCCAAATGTCGGCCCATATTTGATCCGGTCCATTAATGGCCTGTCACGTTCCGGGCCTAACAATGGCCCATATGAGATCCGGCCCATTAAAAGCCTACCACGTTCTGGGCCAAATTACGGCCCAGATCAGGTCCGGCCCTTTAAGAGGCTTTGGGCTAAATTATGGCCCATATCAGATTCGACCCGTCAACTTGACGCTATGCTTTTGGGCCCACTTGCTAAAGGCCCATTTAGTAATTCGGCCTGATATTAGTTTCGGCATGTTAAGGGCCCGTTTAACATTTCGGCCCTATATTAATTTCGGCCTGTTAAAAGCCCATCATATAGTTGGGCCTAACTACGGCCCGATTTGCATCCGGCCTGCTCGCAGCTGATAATCTGATTGGGCCAAACAAGGACCGAGACAATTTTGGCCTGTTAAAAGCCCGTGATTTGATGTACCATAATTTTCGGCATGACGGGCCGATTATGTACCGTAATTTTACGGTGTGGCCGGTTTACTGCGAAGACAGGATATATATACAGTAAAATAACTGTAGCATCGTGAATAAGAAAAAACCTAGACTATACAATAAAGAAATTACGGCATATTACATCCACTGGGCATCAAAGTTTGCCACTATGATAATAAAGCACAAGCAGGGGGGGGGGGGGGGGGGGGGGGGGGGGGGGGGGGGGGGGGGGGGGGGGGGGGGGGGGGGGGGGGGGGGGGGGGGGGGGGGGGGGGGGGGGGGGGGGGGGGGGGGGGGGGGGGGGGGGGGGGGGGGGGGGGGGGGGGGGGGGGGGGGGGGGGGGGGGGGGGGGGGGGGGGGGGGGGGGGGGGGGGGGGGGGGGGGGGGGGGGGGGGGGGGGGGGGGGGGGGGGGGGGGGGGGGGGGGGGGGGGGGGGGGGGGGGGGGGGGGGGGGGGGGGGGGGGGGGGGGGGGGGGGGGGGGGGGGGGGGGGGGGGGGGGGGGGGGGGGGGGGGGGGGGGGGGGGGGGGGGGGGGGGGGGGGGGGGGGGGGGGGGGGGGGGGGGGGGGGGGGGGGGGGGGGGGGGGGGGGGGGGGGGGGGGGGGGGGGGGGGGGGGGGGGGGGGGGGGGGGGGGGGGGGGGGGGGGGGGGGGGGGGGGGGGGGGGGGGGGGGGGGGGGGGGGGGGGGGGGGGGGGGGGGGGGGGGGGGGGGGGGGGGGGGGGGGGGGGGGGGGGGGGGGGGGGGGGGGGGGGGGGGGGGGGGGGGGGGGGGGGGGGGGGGGGGGGGGGGGGGGGGGGGGGGGGGGGGGGGGGGGGGGGGGGGGGGGGGGGGGGGGGGGGGGGGGGGGGGGGGGGGGGGGGGGGGGGGGGGGGGGGGGGGGGGGGGGGGGGGGGGGGGGGGGGGGGGGGGGGGGGGGGGGGGGGGGGGGGGGGGGGGGGGGGGGGGGGGGGGGGGGGGGGGGGGGGGGGGGGGGGGGGGATGCAGAGCTAAACTTCTTCAGTACCATCGGTGTTATCCAACCTTATGGTAAGAGTAAATATAGATCTTATGTGTAGAAAATGGAGGGCAAAGGAAAATAAGCTACAGAGTGATGGTACATGAACAACTACCTGTCAATATAAGTACATTGATAAAGGACAGCAGGTACTTACAAGAACAATGCAGAGCTAAAAATTTTCATTGGCATTGGATATATTCTACACTAATGTAACCATTCATACAGATCAGATAATTTGGAGTGAACAATTGATAAGCAAGCTATCATGCATACTGCTGTCACATAATGAACCAGGTATGTATGCAAGTACAGTGATACAGGACAACAGGTACTAACAAGAGCAAAGCAGCGGGCGGCATATTTGCGATATCATGTCGTTCTTTTCAAACCGGAATTCTTTTTCGAGCAGATTTCCTGCAAAAAAGATCCGTAAGGCACATGCGGAAAAGTAGAAGTTCAAATTGTCATGCGATATCATAGATAGTAACTCATCCTCGGAACGAGACCAGTGCATAACAAGGTTTTTCCATTCAATGTCTTCTAAATTTAGCACAGGAGACTTCACCAGAAATTCGTTTATAGACTTGCCATCAAAGTGTGATTTTCTCAGGTAACACCAATACTGCTGCAATGCTTCCTTGAAAAGCGCAAGCAAGCTTTGCTTGTCACACAACTAGGAAAAGGGCTATAGATAATATGGACATTAATGGCGCACCACATATGTGGTGCGCCACTGCTATATGGCGGGTAGGCCGATGCTACCGACTAATCTGCTCAATGCTGCAACCGGTGCTATGCGAAGTCTGCATGACAGTGTTCTTTCTTTGGAGAAGCGGCGTCTCTCCGAGAATGATGTGGCATACCCGGTTTTCGTGGCCAAGGTGCCAGAGGGCAAGGGCTTTGTCGATAGCGCCATCGGGGGTATGATCGTCCTGCGGTTTGATGACATCTTCGCTATGTTTAACCTTCATCCGCTACACTACACCTTCGTTCGGCTATTTTTGCTGAGTATGGAGATGCGGATCATTAGAGACAAGACCCCGGACATCGTGATAGTCGACCCCTTCTACATGCGTGCCAAGATCTTGGGCAGTGTTGGGGACCGGCAAGTCGCGAGTTCATACCTCGAAGGCGTCATTCTGGCGAACCTAGATAAGGATAACTTCCTCGTGCCTTACTTTCCCGAGTAAGTCATCCCCTCACCGCCCCGTAACATATGATTTCTTAGATTTCGATCGTTTTTTTTCTAACATTCCGTGTTTTGTGCAGTGACACACATTGCACACTCATCCTCTTAAGCCCGAACTATTCCATGGCCACGTATTTTGACTCAGACCGTCAGTCGAAGAAAGACTACACAAATATCAAGAAAGTTCTTGATGATGTTCTCCCCGGCTATGCCAAATCTAGAGGCACCTTCAGGAGGCCAATTTTTAGAAATGGCAAGCACGTGTTCACCCACGTAACGACGTTCCCCTGCGTCAAGCAGCCGCCTGGTGGTCAGAAGGACGCCTACTACGCCCTCCATCACATGCGGGTGATCGTACGGGACCATAATCACCTTCTGCTGCCAAATAGTCTCAAAGATTGGGCCGCACGCTTGTCGGCAATCCAGGACGCGGACCTCAGACAAGAATTCTTTCGCATCCAGTCAGAGTTTGCAGAAATCATCCATCAAGATGTCCTTCGTACCTCGGGGCAGTTCTACCTCAAATATCAACTGTCCAACAGTGAAATAGAAACAACGCTACAAATGCAGGATGACAACGAACGCACATTCATGACCATCACGAAAGACGGCGGCTTCATCCACGCTCCGGTCCCTGAGTCGAGTCGAAAGTAGTGATGCTATGTAGTTCTGAAATATCGATTAGCTCATGTTGTAATTAAACTTTAATGAACTTGTATGTCTCTTTGGTTTGGACAGTCGTTCAACTTATATGTAATCGATGCTATTTATTAGTAGGACCATGAATCGTGCTATTAATGTGTTGCTTTTCTCTTCCGATCCTTTTGTTGCATACTTATATATTGCTTATGTATTGTCTGTGAATTGCTACTAACGTTTTGTTTGTCTAGTGCATAGAGATGCCGTCGTATGTCGTGTACAAAGGTAAGGTTCCCGGAGTCTACGACGACTGGGAGGAGTGTCAGAGACAGGTTCACCGTTTCAGCGGTAACAGTTACAAAGGGTACACCACTAGGGCGGAGGCGGAAGCTAGATACGCGCGCTATCTAGCGGGAGAGAGCAGGGAGCGGAGGAGAAACCGGATGAAGACCAGTTTCATCGCGATGATGCTCATCGTGATGACCGCAGCTCTCTTCTATGTGATGGTAGTTTAGATGATCGATATCGACTTGTAATGTGAAGACAAACTCGCTACTCGCAGTCTCGAGACTTGTAATGTTCTAACTTTGTTCGGTATTTTGAATTCGGAGACTAATATGATGAATTGTATTCGGAGACTAATCTTCTATTGTATTCGATAAATCTGCTGTTTATATGTAGTGCTGTCTATATTCTGTGCAGTAATATATTTTGTAACCTGTGCAAATATCTGAAAAGAAAAAAAATTCCTAATATTCATACTAGTGGCGCGTCATACTGCACTTTAGTGGCGCACTGCAATAAACACACTAGTGGCGCATTAACTAGAAGTGCGCCATTAGTAACCCAGAGCACAAGGTAAATATGGCCCCCTGGGAGGCATAGTAATGGCGCACCATTTGACATACTAATGGCGCACTTCCAGGTGCGCCACTATTGTCTGGTATACTAATGGCGCACCAGGGGTGCGCCATTAGTACTAGTTACTAGTGGCGTGATGATAGTGGCGCACCTGTAGTGCGCCATTAATGGCCAAAACAGGTGCGCCACTAATTAGCCTTTTCCTAGTAGTGTCATGACTATCCAGATTGACCCTCGCCTACTTAAAACAATGTAATGTAAATCATTGATGTGTTCAATCAGCAAAAAACAGGAAAATAATCACCATGAATAATAGCATTTACACGTAAGTGGGACAGGAAGATGTGAAAATGGTGTTTGTCTTCACTATAATCTTCCCATGATGGGAATATACGCACGTAGTCCCTAACAACATTGAAAGCATTGTCTTTTAAACTGGGAATAACTGGAATGGGGTTCCAATCTGCAGGAATTGGCCGTCTCTGCAGTTGGGATAGGTCTTCGGCTGGTGGACTTGCTGTACTTTTTGCTGGAGTGGGATTTTTCTGTGGTACGGCTGGTGCTATGGCAACTGAAATTGGCATACCTTTTGCTGGAGTGCAGGTCTTGTGTGGTGGGGCTAGTGGTGTGGCCAGTGAAGTAAGGGTATAGTCTGCTGGAGTCGGTCCTACGTTTTGTGTCACTGGTTGTACAACCAATATAAGTGGGGTGCTGTCTGATTTCTCCGGCACAACCATGTTTTTCAAGGACTTTGCTGGTGCTCCTTCAGGTTCGGCAATCACCCTCTTCCTTTTTGATGTCTGATGCACAAGAACAGCATTTGAGTGGAAAAACATGGTATGATGACAGATGGAATATGTATTGATAATGGATGGGCATGGCATCTCGACATATATGATGAGTAAACTAAGCATATGGCGGTGCAACAAAGTAGAAGAAATGCAAGACAACATATGCAAGATACGCGCAATCAATAAAACCTTGCCAAATAAGAACAGGCACCTTGATGGGTGAATAGGATAGGCCATCTGCCCTTGACTCCTCGAGGTTAGAATAGTCATTAGGATCATATTCTGAACAAGAATCAACAGGTGGGGAGCGTATGAGTTTCATTGCATCCAGAATGGCACTCAATGCCTTGGTGCCAATTTTGTAAGTCATTGTGGTGTTTAGCTTCAAGAGTGGACTACTGCTAGTGCGACACAAAGCAGCTACACAGATCATAGTGTAGATATAACGGGAGGGGGGGGGGGGGGGGGGGGGGGGGGGGGGGGGGGGGGGGGGGGGGGGGGGGGGGGGGGGGGGGGGGGGGGGGGGGGGGGGGGGGGGGGGGGGGGGGGGGGGGGGGGGGGGGGGGGGGGGGGGGGGGGGGGGGGGGGGGGGGGGGGGGGGGGGGGGGGGGGGGGGGGGGGGGGGGGGGGGGGGGGGGGGGGGGGGGGGGGGGGGGGGGGGGGGGGGGGGGGGGGGGGGGGGGGGGGGGGGGGGGGGGGGGGGGGGGGGGGGGGGGGGGGGGGGGGGGGGGGGGGGGGGGGGGGGGGGGGGGGGGGGGGGGGGGGGGGGGGGGGGGGGGGGGGGGGGGGGGGGGGGGGGGGGGGGGGGGGGGGGGGGGGGGGGGGGGGGGGGGGGGGGGGGGGGGGGGGGGGGGGGGGGGGGGGGGGGGGGGGGGGGGGGGGGGGGGGGGGGGGGGGGGGGGGGGGGGGGGGGGGGGGGGGGGGGGGGGGGGGGGGGGGGGGGGGGGGGGGGGGGGGGGGGGGGGGGGGGGGGGGGGGGGGGGGGGGGGGGGGGGGGGGGGGGGGGGGGGGGGGGGGGGGGGGGGGGGGGGGGGGGGGGGGGGGGGGGGGGGGGGGGGGGGGGGGGGGGGGGGGGGGGGGGGGGGGGGGGGGGGGGGGGGGGGGGGGGGGGGGGGGGGGGGGGGGGGGGGGGGGGGGGGGGGGGGGGGCCACTACAAATCCTATTCCCATGTTTACAAAATCCTACGAATCAAAGAGGCTCGAAGAGTTCAAAGTGTCCATCAAAACCGACCGTATAGACCTCTACACTGCAAATGTCCCTGCTCATCTTCACTACAAGGAACATACTGTACTACTATCATACTCCCTCCGTTCCGAAATATAAGTCTTGGTAGAGATTTCCACTATGGATCACATACAGATGTATCCAGATACATTTTAGAGTGTACATTCACTCATTTTGCTCCATATGTAGTCCATGGTGGAATCTATACAAAGACTTGTATTTAGGAATGGAGAGAGTACTTATTAAAGAAGAACGGAAGATGAACATGCTAAAGAAGAGCAAGCAGATTTTAGATAATAAAATGTTCGTTGCGCAGTGCCCACACATGATGAACCAGAGCGCATTAAGAAAGCAACTCCCTGCTGTCTCTCTATATGTGGTGCACGTGCTTTTCAAAAGTAAAGTAGGAACATTAGCTGACCAATTAAATGTTATCTGTTTTAGTAATATCAGCATCATATCAGATTCGTACTTGAGCAAGAAGTTTGGAATTATGAGTGGCACATTGTTTAGCTTGATGGATTCAGGAGCAGTGCTAAGCAGGTACGATGATGGTACTGAATATAAAGGCATGTCTGCATGCAAGTCGCGTGTCTTTTGTCATTTGGGTCAGTCGACCATTTCAGGCGGTTGGATGAAGATCCTATGTCTCCTAACCCTTCTTCTGGGGGGGGGGGGGGGGGGGGGGGGGGGGGGGGGGGGGGGGGGGGGGGGGGGGGGGGGGGGGGGGGGGGGGGGGGGGGGGGGGGGGGGGGGGGGGGGGGGGGGGGGGGGGGGGGGGGGGGGGGGGGGGGGGGGGGGGGGGGGGGGGGGGGGGGGGGGGGGGGGGGGGGGGGGGGGGGGGGGGGGGGGGGGGGGGGGGGGGGGGGGGGGGGGGGGGGGGGGGGGGGGGGGGGGGGGGGGGGGGGGGGGGGGGGGGGGGGGGGGGGGGGGGGGGGGGGGGGGGGGGGGGGGGGGGGGGGGGGGGGGGGGGAAGCATTGGGAGTATAGTGTTGAGCGTGCCATGGCGGATCTGAAGGTGCAAAAACAGGACAAAGGCAACTTCGCAACCAATGTTTGCTTTCAACTAGCAAGTAAGTTATGGACAAGAAATCAGAGTAAAGCAATGGCAATCTATTTTCTTGCTGCGATAAATAAGTTGAGTAGATACGAAAGATTACCGCCTCTGGTGCGTCGCCGTGTATGCATCTGCTGAGAATTTGACGGTGCTGCGGTAGCGATGGCTGTCAGCGGCGTGGAAGTAGATCTAGGAGGGTAGACGGTGGCGGCGGGGCGCGGTGGACGAGACGGTCATAGGAGCGGCACCGGCAATGTGGATGACGGTGGGGATGAAGTGAGAGGACGGGATGCAAGGATCCCGGTCCGAAGCCATGGATGAGAGAGGTCGATCTCTTGTAATGGACGGCGGCGTCGGGGTATTAGCTCCGGCATGGTGGAGGAGGATGGCGGTGGATGGGGTGGCGGACGGAGGAGGCTGGGGTGGAGAGGGTGTTTTGGCGCCCACGGAGTACGAATGGGGAAATGGAGGTGGAGAGGAAGGGGTAACCATGTCTTCAGGGCGCGCTTGTCTCAAATGCGAGGAAATTTACAAACTTAGCCCCCGTTTCAAATTTCCTACATCACATCAATATTAGTCGGTTGGGGATAGGATGGTAATCTCGCATACACCGAATATTTGCCGACGAGAGTTTGTTTTTGGCGCCCACCGTGTATGAATAGGGGAGGGAGTCAATTTCGGCCGAGGACACACTGTGTTTTGGCGCCCACCGTGTATGAATCCGGGTGAGAGGCGGTTATGTCACGTTTGGGTGAAACTACAAACCTACCCCTATCAAAACCTATAGAAATCGAGCAGATAGGCTTTGCGTGGCAGGGATAGGCAGTAGTAATTTCCATCTCGCAGATTTTGGTTTCGGGCGGTTACTGCGACTTTCCCCGCTTCGGTCAAATTTTGCAGAGTGCACATTTACCGTGCCAACTCAATTTGAATCCCGTTTGTATTCTATTTTTTTCGGGCGGGATCCATTTTCGATTGGAATAAAATTCTATATACATCATTTTTTTATATATACTTTCAAAAGAACAACAAAGAATTATGCTCCTTTATATGTATAATATGATTTACAAATACAATGATCTCAAAATCATAAGGTTGAATTCAAAAAATTAAACCAAATTATATTCTACTAAAATGTATGGATCAGTAATATCTACATATTAAATAACATAGATGCGCGTGAATTCATATGAGTATGCATGTTTGATAGATCAATTTTGGTTCGAGTATGGATTACATGTATGATCATCTCGATTCAAATATTTGAATCCCTTTTATGTTCACTCCTTTCACGCCCATCTCTCTCGGGGGGGGGGGGGGGGGGGGGGGGGGGGGGGGGGGGGGGGGGGGGGGGGGGGGGGGGGGGGGGGGGGGGGGGGGGGGGGGGGGGGGGGGGGGGGGGGGGGGGGGGGGGGGGGGGGGGGGGGGGGGGGGGGGGGGGGGGGGGGGGGGGGGGGGGGGGGGGGGGGGGGGGGGGGGGGGGGGGGGGGGGGGGGGGGGGGGGGGGGGGGGGGGGGGGGGGGGGGGGGGGGGGGGGGGGGGGGGGGGGGGGGGGGGGGGGGGGGGGGGGGGGGGGGGGGGGGGGGGGGGGGGGGGGGGGGGGGGGGGGGGGGGGGGGGGGGGGGGGGGGGGGGGGGGGGGGGGGGGGGGGGGGGGGGGGGGGGGGGGGGGGGGGGGGGGGGGGGGGGGGGGGGGGGGGGGGGGGGGGGGGGGGGGGGGGGGGGGGGGGGGGGGGGGGGGGGGGGGGGGGGGGGGGGGGGGGGGGGGGGGGGGGGGGGGGGGGGGGGGGGGGGGGGGGGGGGGGGGGGGGGGGGGGGGGGGGGGGGGGGGGGGGGGGGGGGGGGGGGGGGGGGGGGGGGGGGGGGGGGGGGGGGGGGGGGGGGGGGGGGGGGGGGGGGGGGGGGGGGGGGGGGGGGGGGGGGGGGGGGGGGGGGGGGGGGGGGGGGGGGGGGGGGGGGGGGGGGGGGGGGGGGGGGGGGGGGGGGGGGGGGGGGGGGGGGGGGGGGGGGGGGGGGGGGGGGGGGGGGGGGGGGGGGGGGGGGGGGGGGGGGGGGGGGGGGGGGGGGGGGGGGGGGGGGGGGGGGGGGGGGGGGGGGGGGGGGGGGGGGGGGGGGGGGGGGGGGGGGGGGGGGGGGGGGGGGGGGGGGGGGGGGGGGGGGGGGGGGGGGGGGGGGGGGGGGGGGGGGGGGGGGGGGGGGGGGGGGGGGGGGGGGGGGGGGGGGGGGGGGGGGGGGGGGGGGGGGGGGGGGGGGGGGGGGGGGGGGGGGGGGGGGGGGGGGGGGGGGGGGGGGGGGGGGGGGGGGGGGGGGGGGGGGGGGGGGGGGGGGGGGGGGGGGGGGGGGGGGGGGGGGGGGGGGGGGGGGGGGGGGGGGGGGGGGGGGGGGGGGGGGGGGGGGGGGGGGGGGGGGGGGGGGGGGGGGGGGGGGGGGGGGGGGGGGGGGGGGGGGGGGGGGGGGGGGGGGGGGGGGGGGGGGGGGGGGGGGGGGGGGGGGGGGGGGGGGGGGGGGGGGGGGGGGGGGGGGGGGGGGGGGGGGGGGGGGGGGGGGGGGGGGGGGGGGGGGGGGGGGGGGGGGGGGGGGGGGGGGGGGGGGGGGGGGGGGGGGGGGGGGGGGGGGGGGGGGGGGGGGGGGGGGGGGGGGGGGGGGGGGGGGGGGGGGGGGGGGGGGGGGGGGGGGGGGGGGGGGGGGGGGGGGGGGGGGGGGGGGGGGGGGGGGGGGGGGGGGGGGGGGGGGGGGGGGGGGGGGGGGGGGGGGGGGGGGGGGGGGGGGGGGGGGGGGGGGGGGGGGGGGGGGGGGGGGGGGGGGGGGGGGGGGGGGGGGGGGGGGGGGGGGGGGGGGGGGGTAGCAAGATGCCCATGCGTTGCACGGAACATCAAGATGCATTTGTATGAGTAATTTATCTTGTGGGAGAAAAGGATGAACAAGGGAAGGCCTTATTTTCAAGTGTGGAGAGGGGTGTGGGTATCTTTTTGCAAAATTGCCATAGTTTCCTTCCTATCCATCAGATATAGATCGGACGGCCTATATTGCAGGATGGCAGGCACACGATCATCACCTACTATGCTTTTTATAAGAGTAGGGATAAAAAACAGAGTTGGTGATGATGGTGGGCCTGCCATCCTGCAATATAGGCCGTCCGATTTATATCTGACGGATAGGAAGGAAACTATGGCAATTTACCCGCACTCCTCTCCACATTTGCAGATAAGGCCTTCCCTCATTCATCCTTTTCTCCCACAAGATCTTGATGTTCCGTGCAACGCACGGGCATCTTGCTAGTAAGAGTAGAAATTAGACATATACCACTTCTCGAATCTTGAAACAAACAACATTCCTCCCTTATCTCATCAAAACCGCCAAAGGAATATATCTTGAGTGAAACATAACATTTTTTTAGTGATATACGTATTTCAAAACTAGAATTTTTTTCTATCAACTCGGTGAATATGTATTAATCTACTCGGATCGTGTGGCAACGCATTGGCACATTGCTAGTAGTTATTATAATTTTTTGGACACCAGACAAACAGTGGAGTACATATACGAAGAGAAGAGGCACACGCACGCAGTCGGTCTCTCGCTGTCTCGCACACATGAATGTTACGTAAAGGCAACATTAACAAATAAACCCTAAAACCCTAGGTGCATGATTGCTGCATTCGCAGGTACAGGGTACGTGGTGGAGCGCACCTTTGTAGGAATAGTCAGCTCGCGTGATAATGTGATCCGTAGGAGTTGATGGTCGGGACCACAGGTGAATGACTTGGAGGCGGTGGCTCGCCAGTTGCCATAGATCGAGTAGCCATGTTTAAAATATAATTTTTTTAGCGGGGTTAAGAGTTCTAATTTTCAATGGCGCGTTATAAGTACTAAGTAGTTTTTAGAACGATTGGTATGGAGCGAAAATGGAATTCATAGTACTACGTACCTCCTTGGCGTATGGTTGTATGGGTTTATGTTGTGAGATGTTGAACCTGGTAGTTCTAGGGCAAATACTATGGTTTAGATTTAGATGTTGGTTTTCAGTAATGAAAATCGGAAGGGGGAAACCCTTCTTTGATTAAAAAAAACTACTACCTCCGTTCTGGTTTACTAGTCCCCATCGTATTTTGGGTCAAAGTTTGTCCACGAATTTTACTTGTAAAATGTGAATGGAAAACGAGATTTTGTTATACCGAAACAAAAAAGGACTGGAGGGAGTGATTGCTCTGACACGGACGTGACCTCTCATAGCGCAGGCATTGAACTGGCGCGCCGGCCAAGAGGGCCCCACTCGCTGCAGGGCCGGCTGAACACGCCTCCTCGCCCCATGCAACCGGCTTCAGACTGCCCCGCCTGCCTTCATTGAATCCGTGCGTGTGCCGGCAGCACATCCTTCCGCGAGCCGGCCGGCATTTTAGAACACAAAAAATGACCAAAATATAATTAATTACGCATGGTCTTGACTTGTTGTGCTCGCACTGGTAGCAGGAACTAGAGGTTTTTCTTTATTCATAACTCTCCTCAATATTTTTTTTGGCTTTGAAGTGAATCATGGTTGTGGACATTATGTATGAATGTGCAGATATCTGTGAACATGAGTTTGATGTGGAAGTTGAACTTGGAATGTCGGGCTTGCGCGTGAACTATACCATGTCCAATGCTTTGTCTATTATTGTTTGGAAAGTAATTGCTGTTATTACATGACCCAAAAAAATATATTTTGTGCCACATCAGTAGATGCACGAACATCACAACAGGCATGCTGACTGGATAAACATTTGAACCTAGCTACTATGAAGGAAATTTTGTATTGGGGGGGGGGGGGGGGGGGGGGGGGGGGGGGGGGGGGGGGGGGGGGGGGGGGGGGGGGGGGGGGGGGGGGGGGGGGGGGGGGGGGGGGGGGGGGGGGGGGGGGGGGGGGGGGGGGGGGGGGGGGGGGGGGGGGGGGGGGGGGGGGGGGGGGGGGGGGGGGGGGGGGGGGGGGGGGGGGGGGGGGGGGGGGGGGGGGGGGGGGGGGGGGGGGGGGGGGGGGGGGGGGGGGGGGGGGGGGGGGGGGGGGGGGGGGGGGGGGGGGGGGGGGGGGGGGGGGGGGGGGGGGGGGGGGGGGGGGGGGGGACAGAACTGGGAGAAGTGAATTCAAAAGGAAAAAAAATATAAAAACAGACTACAAGGTGAGAACACCCACTTCCTACATCAAGCTAAAAACGAAAGCATTAGGATGATTAAGACTCCTCTTATTACACATCGAAGAACACGAGGCTTAAGAGAAATAGAAGCTACAACATATACACATCGAAGAACACGAGGCTAAACGAAAGTAATTGAAAGGGTGTTACTTACCAAAGCTCATTTTACAGGTTCGGTGCAGCTCCTCTTTAACTTGCCACACTCCTTGAAGATGTCCCCAATATCCCATGTTTGGTCTTCATTGCTCCTCTGCATGTTCGCACTCATGGTTTTAAAATCTCAACATGGCAAGAAAAATATACTACTAGTAATACTCGCGCATCTTGGTGGCAACATTAAAGCACTCATCTGCCATGTTAGAGCATCTCCAACAGAATCGCAACACGCGGCGCTTTAAAAAAGTGTTTACAGTGCTGAGATCGAGAAGTAGAGATAGAGAGTAGAGACTGGAGAGTAGAGGATAGTTCTCAGCATAGATAGATAAAAAAATAGAATACTCAACTACTCCTCGTCGTCCGACTCCTCCTCGGTGATGTCCTCCTCCGACGTCTGACTGTAGGCGTGAAGATACCGATCGTCGTCGGATTCCCAGGGCGACGCTGCTCCTAGCCTCATGTTGAATTGAGCGTCCGCTTTTCGCCTACGCTTGTCCTCGCGTTAGGCGGATTGCTCCTCCCTCCTCTTATCCCTCTCCGCCCTCCTTTGCGCATAGAACTCACGCTCGTTGATGATGTCCTGCAGGAAGCATTGGCGCCACAGCACCATGGCTTCCTCGTCCATCTCGGCGATGCCGAGATGGAGCTCCCGCCTCCGGTTGTCGCGACGATCCTCGTCGGTGATAAGCCATGGCAGAGGCGCGAGCTCCTGTGCCCGCTCCCGCATCGGCACGTTGGGGAAGTTCAATGTTCTATGAGGCCACCAGAGGTGCCACGCCGCCGCGTCGTACGCGCGGGCGGCCTCGTTGGCGGTGTCAAAATTGCCGAGGCCGAGGCGCATCCAGCGGAACCGGATCTCGGCAGAGAAGCCGCCGGAGGGGCGCGCGCGGACGCCGTGGTATCCCCAAGTTTCCCGGTGACGCGGCGGCATGGTGGCGCGGCGGCGGCGAGGCAAGAAAGAGCGGGGAGAGAGCGGTGGCGAGGCACAGAGCGGGGAGAGAGCGGTGGCAAGGCACAGAGCGGTGGGAGGGCGTTGGATTTTACAAAGCGCGCCGGACGCCGCGCGCCAAAACTAGCGCACGCCCGGCCGCTTTTTCCCGCGCGCGCGCAATCCTTTCCCGACGTCTCTGCTATCTCTACTCTCTTCTCTACTGTTATATTTGTTTTATATTTAATATTTATCTCTACTTCTCTACTCTCTACTTTTTTTCTCTACTTTTTTTCTTATAAAATCTTATAAAAAACAGAGTTGGTGATGATGGTGTGCCTACCATCCTGCAATATAGGCCGTCTGATTTATATCTGACAGATAGGAAGGAAACAATGGCAATTTTGCAAAAAGATACCCACACCCCTCTCCAAATTTGCAAATAAGGCCTTCCCTCGTTCATCCTTTCCGCCCACAAGATAAACTACTCATACAAATGCATCTTGATGCATGCAACGCATGGGCATCTTGCTAGTTCTAAAAAACTTTCCATCATTTGCGACACTACTGGTTGCAGATGAAAAACCTACCCAAGCATAGCGTGATACAGGAGCGACGCACAATTACAGGCTGATATTTTGTTGGACAATGGAGGCCATAACCAATTACTTTTACGGGAACAATAGCACCCAGGAAATTTGAAGGGTAGGTTTCAACAAAATTGGAACTGCACATGTACTGCTAAGTGATTCAGTACACACATTACCAATGGAGGAGGAGAACGATGGTCGCGGCGGCCTCTGTGAGTCATGGTCGGCAATGTGAGTCAGTTCATTGTCCATGATGGTGGTGCTTCTGCGCTTGGCGTTGGCTTCTGGGAAGCAGATCCGAGACCGTGTAAGACAGTGCCGGGGAAGAGGCTCCGTGTACGACGACGACGGTGGACCGGCTCCAGTGCGGCATACGAGGTCGTCGATGAGGCAGATGCGCTGCGGTGGATGAGTGCGCTGATGTAGAAGGGGAGGAGCACGAAGGCTATGGTGCCGTGGAGAAGTCTATTTTGTGGTGGGGATAGAAAATGGGGAGTATTCTGGGTGCCGGGGTGGGGTTGGCTGGGTAGGGTGAACCTGAAGTTACGAAAACAACCCCCTACCAACCGTCATCCGTAGGCCTGTTCTGAAGGCTATGATGGTAACTTCCCATTGCTCGAATCAGGGTCGCGGGGGATTTTCCCGCCGACCTCAAAATTTTGTGACACTGAACTCCCCGTGTGGCGTGTTGGGTGATTCGGCTAAGCAACTAGCGAGTAGTACTAGTAAACTCTGCATATTAGATTTGACCAATGTCAAACTTCCTAAAGTTTGACCAAGTTTATAGAAAAATATAAACATTTACCATAACAGATATGTATGATGTGAAAGTACATTCAATAATGAATCTAATGGTATTTATTTGTTATTGTATATGTTAATATTTTTTGTTATAAACTTTCTGAGAGTTTACAAAGCTTGACTTTGACCAATGCTAATACGCGGACTTAAATAAAAACGGAAGGTGTACACATTTGTTTTCTTAGTATGTAGTGAATTGATCATTTGTTGAAATTGTGAAATAAATATATTAGGCTACTGACTTCGAATGTA